>JAXCLQ010033603.1:0-24934 GCA_035584115.1 Cedrela odorata | reverse complement strand
TTTGACAAAATAGAAAAATGAACAATTGCACACTGAAATACACATGCATGCACGTATCGATCCTAAGGGAGTATATTTCACAGATTGTGATGTTAATCTATGCTCCCCAGTAGCGGTTGTGCGCCCGAAAATTCATTTCTTGCGTCGCACTTCCGCTGCACTCAAAAACAGAGCATTCTTCATTTATGTTCTGTTCAGGTATTAGCAGTTAGGGTTTTTCTTCCCCTTTAAATACCCCATCTTTCACCTTTTTGTTCCTTTTTTTACCTTTATGCCATCGCTTTTCCTTCGTAAACGAGTTCAGTAGCAAAATAGCAATAACAACTCAATTTCAAGCTTCAACCAACTTCGAGTTCTTCAGTTTTCAACAATAAGTTTCTTCTCCTCTTCTTTCATTCTTTTGTTGTTGATTTTGTGGTATAATTGATTTGACTAAGAAAATTGGTAGATGTTGTATTAGGCTTGAAATACCTTTAGATTCACCTCTTGAGTTGTTGATGATTTGTGCAATAAAAAAATGGATTCTGAGGGAAATAACTCTAGTGAGGGACAAGCCATTATCCCAATTACCTCTCTTGCTTCGATGAGGCGAGGCCTTTCACAATATGAAGCGAACAAAATTCCCTTCTTCCATAACCGAAATAAACCTAGAAGTGTACACCAGATTGTACAGAATTCCTGAGGGGGTGTACCTTAGGGTTCCAGAGGCAAACGAACTCCCAAGCTGTCTTCCTGAGGGTAAGATAGCCTTCAATGAGGAGTTCTTCCATGTGGGTGTCAGGTTTCTCCTCCAAGATTACTTCACTTCAATCCTTACCTTTTTCGGGATTCCCCCATATTAATTGGATTTAAATAGTTAGAGGATCCTATTTAATTTATTCATTTTATGGCACCAGATTTCTGACTCCATCCCTTCCCTAGAAGAGATTGAATACATGTATATTCTGAAGAGAAATCCAATAAGAAGCTTAAGGTGGTTTTACCTAAAATGCCGTTTTGGCAAGATAAACCCAATTACTGGCAATCATGTTTCCAACAAGAACTGGAAGAAGAAATGGTTCTTTGTTGGAGGCAATTGGAATTCTGCCTCTTATTTCCATGTATCGAGACCTTTTGGGGAGGCAATTACTTGAGGTAGTCCACCTGAGTTAAATCTTCGCAAGAAAGGAAGGGTTGAGTTAGCCAGGGAACATACTTCAGACCAGACCATACCACTTTCAAACGATAATTTATTCTTGTTAGGTTTAGTGAGTTAGAAGTTTGTCAATCCATACACCTTTGTACTCCTTGAGCTTTTTTTAGGGCCTTTTTTATGACCTTATTGGCTGCCTCCACTTGCCCATTGGCTTTAGAGTGAGCCAAAGTTGCGAATCTGAGGTCAATTACAAAATCTGAGCAGAACTCCCTGAAATTTGCATTGTCAATCTGCTTCCCATTGTTTGTAATTAGCACTTGAGGTATTCTAAACCAATAGATGATGTTGTGCTTAACGAACGCCGTAACCCTTTTCTCTGTAATAGCCACCAGGGGTTCGGCTTCTACCCACTTTTTGAAGTAGTCGATGGCAATCACAGCATACTTAGTGCTTGCACGAGCTTGCGATAAAGGTCCAATGAGATCAAGCCCCTACTGGAAAAATGGCCAAGGGCTCGCCATGGAAGTCAATTTCTCTAGAGGTTGTCTTAGAATGCAGTCGTGCACTTGACACTCATGACAAGTTTTAGCTATCTGTACTACATCCCGAGAAAGCGTTGGCCAGTAATACTCCTGCCTCAGTATTATGTGGGTCATAGCTCAAGCTCCTCCATATTCACCACATATTCCTCGATGGATTTCATCTAGAATCTGATTTGCTTCTTCATGTCTCAAGCATTTTAAGTAGGGAACACAGTATCCCCGCTTGTACAGCTTTCCATCAATGGTGGTATATCTTACCAACCTGTTCTTGACCTTTCTTGCCTGTTCTTTATCCTTCGAGAGTTTGCCATCTTGAATGTAAGTCCTTATCTCATCGATCCAAAAATATTATGGATCCAATTGAGATATATACTATGGGTGGTCTTCATCTTTTGTGTTTCTTTGTTCTAGTACTTCTATCGAAACCGAGGCGAGATTATTTCCTTTAAAAGTGGAGGCCAGTTTTGCTAGAATGTTTGTCTTTGAGTTCTCAACTCTCAGAATCTATTTAATTCTAACAGTCTTTAATGTGCTCAGCACTTGTCTAGCTTTCTTTAAGTATGCCTGCATATTACCTTCGCGTGCTTGGAACTGACCATCTAATTGGCTGGCCACTAATTGAGAATCACAGTGGATGTTGAGACCCATGATTCACAGAGCTAGAGCTAACTTGACCCTTGGAATTAAAGCTTCGTGCTCCGACTCATTATTTGTAACCTTAAAATTTGATTTTAAGGAATACATTACCTCAATTCCTTCTGGACTTACAAAGACCACACCAGCTTCTCCTCCTTGAGCGTTGGAAGCTCCATCAATGAAGAGACTCCAGATCATCATTTCTTTGTTTGGGGTGACTGGGTCCCCTTGGTCCAAAGACTGTTTTGTGATCTGACGGACAAGTAGATGTTCAGACACCGATCTTTCAGCAATAAAATCTGCCAAAGCTTGACCCTTTATCGTCTTTCTAGGCTTGTAGGTAATATTGTATTCACTGAGTTCAACAAACCACTTGATCAGTCAACTTGAGAGGTCTGGCCGATGCAAAATCTATCTTAGCAGTTGATTTGTTAACACCACAACCTCATGCGCTTAAAAATAAGGTCTGAGTTTTCAAGTTGTCACTACCAATGTTAGCGCTAGCTTTCTAGAGGTGAGTATCTCGTCTCGGTATCCAACAATGCCTTTCTAGTGTAATAAACGAGGCGGTGATTCTTCTCGGCGTCTTCCTTAACTAAGACTAAGCTCAGCTCCCAAAAGCTACGCTCACATTCCTCTATCCATTCAATTTTTTTCCCATCCTTCATGATCTGAAAAAAAGAGAAACACTTGTCGGTAGCTTTGGATAGGAACCTGCTCAACGCTGCTAATCATCCCATCAAATTTTGTAGCTCTTTGAGGTTGGATCGGGATTTCAAATCCAATATGGCCTTGATCTTCTATAGATTAGCTTTGATACCACATTAACTGACCATATATTTGAGGGATTTTCCAGTTTGAACTTCAAATGCGCATTTCTTAGGATTCAACTTCATTTTATACTTGTTTAAATAAGAGAAAGTTTCTTCTAAGTGCTTGGGGTAGTCTCGGGCCTTCTGAGACTTGGTAATCATGTCGTCCACATATACCTCCATAATCTCGCCTATTAATGGTTTGAAGACCCGATTAACTAATCTTTGGAAGGTAACTCTTGCGTTTTTCAACCCGAAGGGCATCACAATGCAGCAGTATAATCCCTGGTCAATAAAAAAGGTTGTCTTCTCCTAGTCCGACTCGTACATCCTAATCTAATTATATCCCAAGAACGCATCTATGAAGCTTAACAATTCATGGCCAGCTGTTGAATCTACCAACTAATCTATCCGATGGAGGGGAAAACTATCTTTAAGACAAGCTTTATTCAAATCTATGAAGTCTACATACATTCTCTACTTCCCATTAGCCTTCTTAACCATTACTATGTTTGATACCCACTCCTGGTAGTGCACTTCCTTGATGAATTTTGCTTTCAATAGCTTATTGACTTCAGCATGTATTGCTTTTCTTCTTTCTTCATTAAATGGTCTCATTTTCTACTTCACGAGTTTATGCTAGGGATCGACAATGAGTTGATGAGAGATTACTCGCGGGTCGATACCCAACATATCTTCATGAGACCATACAAACACATCCAAGTGTTTCTTCAGGATGTCCTTAAGTTCAAACTTCAGTCTTTCTAGGAGTTGGGCACCAATCTTAACTGTTCTCTAAGGCAACTCTTGATTTAAAATGACAAATTCAAGCTCTCTAGGTGGTTCTAAGGTTGACGATTTATTATCACGTTCAAGTCTACTCTCAATTGACTTATCTTGCAAACTGCCTTCGTCCTCTTCTATGACTTCTCTCTATGGGCATTCTGACAGACAATATGAGCCTTTGGAGGAAACCGCAAATCACGATCTGGCTTCCATTTGGTTTCCTTTAACAATTCTAATTCTCTCTTCTGCTCGAAATTTCAGCTTCAGATAATGTATGCTCTCTGCTGCCTTCATGGTTTTGAGGAAAGGTCTCTCAAAGATTATGGTATAGGGTATTTTAAGGTCGACGACTTGGAATTCTACCATTGTAATCTTCTGGTAAGGCCTCTCTCCTATGGTGATGGGTAGATGAACTATTCCCAAGGGATAAACACATGATTCCTCGAAACCATAAAGGGCGGTCTTGGTAGGTCGGAGCCTCAGGTCTTCGATTCCCAAAGAATCCAACGTTTCCTTGAAGATAATATCGGCTGAACTCCCTTTGTCTACCAAAATTCAACTAATGCGAGAAGTTCCTACCGGTAAGGTTACTACCAAGGCATTGTCATATGGGTAATTCACTCCCACTTTGTCTTCATTTATGAACATAACAGGTATCGTGGCGAGTTTTTGTTTCTTTTCAGCTAGACATTCATGATATGAAAGTCTGACGAAGGGTTGGATAGAGAGTATCTGAAGTAATTCTTTCTAGACTTGTTCGAATTCCCAGCCAATGTTACTCCTCTTGAGATTACCATAGTCTGTTCTTCTTGTCTCGGCCTGCACTCAATTTCCTGATCTAAGACTTTAGCTCTATCCCCTTCTCCAGCTACCAAATCTTGCAAATAATTATTCCAAATCAATATTTCCACCTGACTTCAGAGGTCAAAGCACTCGTCCGTCAGGTATCCAACACTTCAGTGGAACTCGCAAAACTTATTCTTGGCTTTTCCTATTAGTTTGGCCCTCAGCGGATGAGGTTCCACCAGTATGGTTTCTCGCTTTGTAATCTCTTTCCAAACCTGTTAGAGCGAGGCTTTCAAAAGAATAAAAGCTTGATCCCCTTGAACATGAGCTACTCCCC
Source organism: Cedrela odorata (assembly GCA_035584115.1). NCBI lineage: Eukaryota > Viridiplantae > Streptophyta > Magnoliopsida > Sapindales > Meliaceae > Cedrela > Cedrela odorata. The sequence continues at coordinate 19,900 of JAXCLQ010033603.1, read as the reverse complement.
TTGTGTCGTCTCTCACAAGTAAGCGGTGCCCTTTAGGATGAAAGTCGTCTCTTCTTCCTATCATCTTGTTCCGAACTTAACCTTTTTTACTTTTCCCATCAAGATCGTAAAAGCTTCTCCTATCATCACTTCTTCCTCTCGGATTGATTATGGAATTTCGAGCCTCTCCGAGAGGTCGTGGATCAAAGATTTTTTCTTCCCTTATCTTGAGAGCGGCTTGATCTTTAATGTCGATCTTATTCAATAGTTTCCTTCTAGCTATTTCATAGGTGGTAACAGAGGGTTTCCTCACAGAGTACCATCCTCGGTCTACTCGCAGACCCTTCCTAAGACCTTCTAAGGCTAAGGAGTGATGATAAGCCCCTAATTCCATCACTTTATCATGATATCTCTTGACGAAGCTCTTGAGGCTTTCATTATCTCTTAGCTTCATGAGCAGCAGTGAACTCGACGTCTTGAGGTTGATGGTGGCGCCTCTGAATTCATCGACAAAGATTCCGTACAACTGTTCAAAACTACTAATGCTACCAAGTGTTAAATTAGTGAACCACTTTCTTGCTTACCCCTTTAAAGTTAAGGAGAATAGACGGCACATCTAAGACTCATCTAACCCTTAGATCAACATCATCTCTTAGAACAAATCCATGTGCAGTGACAGATCGGTCTTACTTGTGAAACGGTTGATTTTAAGCATCTTGAATTTTCGGGGAAGAACAAGGTTCAGTATTTAAATATAAACCCACATTCAGTAGGGCATTACCATTTCTTTACCCCTTTCTTTTTCTCTGGCCTCTAATTCCTCTACCAGCTTTCAAACACGGACCTCCAAGTTCTCAACTCGATCGCTATCTTCCCCAAATCTTCTCCTTCGGGACGGGCTTCGCACAAAGCCTTCATTTTGTCGTTTCTGGTTTAAAAACACTCTCATATCCACCTAGCCGGGTCCGTGACCCGATCCTCTTTTACGAATCACCATCGAATCGTCAAGTGAGTTTTTAAACATTTACAGTAAGTCGACGTGAAGTCTATTAGCATCATCATCGCCTTAAGGCTCTTTGAAGGGATAGCTAGAAATCTTCTCTTTTCTCTTCTCTGCGATAGTGCATTTTCTCCTAGCAGTGTCTTGACGATGCTCTATTAGATAATTTGTGTGCGTTGCATCAGCCATACTACTCTCGACAGGCTCGACTGGTTTGGGTGTTTTTAACGTTGGGAAACCAACCTGGAACATCTTTTTCATCCGTGCTATTTCTTCTGCCAAGGCTTGAATCTGCCTATCCTTTTTCATGTGTTGTTTTTCATTCTCGACTAGCCTTTTTAGTCAACCAGGCTGTTTTCACCGTCTCTAGATAGAAGGGGAGAGTTAGTGTGGCGAAGAAACCTCTAAATCATGGTTTACATCCTCTAATGGTGGCGGTTGGTCACCAACATCTAGATTAACTGTCGTATGATCATCCATGACATTGTCATTAGGATTTCCCCTCATTGTTACTCTATTCCTTGTCACATGTGTCTGCGAGGTTACCATGTTTTCCTTCTCATAGTTATTTTTGACTTTTTTATTTAGAGTTCCCACAGACGGCACCAGATGTTGATGTAGCAAAAATCCTTTCTGTGAATTTTGTGCACCAGCAACAATCTTCTTCTTCTTCTCAACTTGCAACCATAATCAACAGCTATGGGGGTAAAAAGCCGGTTGTCTGGCGAAAACTCTCCGATGCTAAAGTCAGGGTTTTACTTGTGAATATTTTCTTTGGAGAAAGAGAAAGCTAAAAGAGAATTGTAGTATTTTTCACCAAAATTTCAATAGTCATACTTGGTTATAGCTGATTTCTTTTTATAGATGTTATTATCTCCTTATTATAGCAGGATACTATGAATTCTAATAATTAGAATTACACACGGAGATTCCATAGATTAAGTATTGGCTTCCGGATTTGGTGGCATCGTATCCTTAGGATTCTTATTACGTAAGAAGCTTAATTTGGCTAGAATCTTTATGATAGAATAATCCTAGAATGTATGGGGAAAAGAAATCCTTCACTAATACGTAACTGTAAAGAGGTCTTGGAAAGCCTTGTTTGAGATTCCTTTATTCATCTGAGATGAGCTCAAGTATTGCATGTTTGAGACCTTTATAAGCTATAGTTGAGACCTTTATAAGTTGTGACCGAGACCTTTATGAGTTATGGCCGAGACTCTTGTAAGCTGTGGCCGAGACCTTTATAAGTTGTGGCCGAGACCCTTGTAAGTTGTAACCAAGACCTTTGTAAGCTGTAATCAAGACCTTTGTGAGTTATGGTCGAGACCTTATGGTACGTCTTTAAGATAAGGCTTAACCCGAGCCTTCTAGTGTTTCTGAAAGGGCTCAACTCCTTACAACTCGAATGGCTTTCCTCGGGTAATAGTCAATCTCGAAACACCATCTATCTCTGCACCATTTTGGGCTTTTACTCTTTTGGGCCCTATGCATACTGGACTATACTCAACACTTGTGATGGGCTGTACTATTATTTGAATTTATTTAAGTATAATATGGAAATTATATAAGCATTGTTGCCTTGTTTTATTCTGTTCTTTTTAGTTGCAAGTTCTGTTGCTAATATTTTTGCTAGCATCAATTCAATTCCCATGCTTAATGGCACTAACTTTAAGGTATGGCAAGATAATGTTATGATTGTTCTTGGTGTCATGGATTTAGACCTTGCACTTCGGACGGAACAGCCCCCTACTCTTATAAATAAAAGTTCCAATGAGGATAAAAGGGACTTTGAGAAGTGATATCATTCCAATTGCATGAGTCTTATGATCATAAAGTGTGCTATTCCAGAAGCTTTTAGGGGCATTATGTCCGAAGAGGTTATTACAGCTAATGGTTTCCTTACAGAAATTAAGAAAAGGTTTGCCAAGAATGAAAAGGTTGAAACAAGTACACTTTTGGTAAACTTTATTTCAATGAGGTATAAAGGAAAAGGAAACATATGGGAGTATATCATAGAGATGTCTCATCTTGCTTCAAAATTAAAGGCACTTAAGTTAGAGCTATCTAAGGACTTGTTCGTGCACTTAGTTTTGATATCTCTTCCTGCACAGTTCAGTCAATTTAAGGTGATCCATAACTATCAAAAAGACAAATGGTTCCTTAATGAGCTCATCTCACATTGTGTGCAAGGAAAGAAAAGGATGAAGCAAGAAAAGATAGAAAGTGTTCATTTGGCTACAACCTCCAAAGATAAGAATAAGAAAAGGAAGAAAAATAAGGAAGCTGCAATTGCTCCACCTATAAAGAAACAACAAATTTAACAGAAAGAGAAATCTACTTGCTACTTTTGCAAGAAAGGTGGATACATAAAAAAAGAATGTACTAAGTATCACGTTTGGTGTGCAAAGAAAGATACACTTCTCACTTTGGTTTGTTCTGAGGTTAATTTAACTTCTGTACCCAGACACACTTGGTGGATAGATTCTGGTGCTACTACTCATATAAATGTGTTTATGCAGGTTACCTAAGTTGCCGCAAGGCAAATGATGCTGAAAGATTCATCTATTTGGGTAATGGCAAAATAGTTGAAGTTGAGACTATAGGGACTTTTATGTTATTATTAAAGACTGATTGTTATTTGGATTTGAATGAGACTTATATTGTACTGTCATTTAGGCAGAATTTGATTTCTATTTCTATTTTGGACAAATTTGGATATTGTTGTTAATTTGAAAATAGTAAGTTCAGTCTTTTTCAAGATTCAAATTTTATTAGCACTGGTTCTTTATCTTTTCATATTAACTTATATTTGCTTAATACGGTTGCCTCATTCAATAAAACGTTGCATACAAGCTCACGTGGTACAAAACAAAAATTAACCAATGAGAATTCTACTTTAAGGCACAAGTGTTTAGTTCATATCTCTAAATAGAGAATTAAGAGACTTGTGTCTAACGAGATTCTTGACTCCTTTGATTTCACAGATTTTGAAATTTGTGTTAATTATATAAAGGGAAAACATACAAACATAAGGAGATTAGATGCCAACAAGACTTCAGACGTCTTAGAACTAATACATACGGATATTTGTGGGCTATTCCCTACGGCTTCTTGGAATGGTCAACAATATTTTATTATGTTTGTAGATGATTTCTCAAGATATGACTACCTATATCTCATTCATGAGAAGTCCTAGTCACTGGATGTGTTCAAGAGTTATAAAGCTAAGTTGAGAACCAACTCAGCAAAAGGATTAAAGGCATTAGATCTGATCATGGTAGAGAGTACTATAGCAAATATAATGGATAAGGTGAACAACGTTTATGACCATTTGCTAAGTTCCTAAAGGAGTGTGGTATCGTCCTATAGTACACCATGTTAGGAAGTCCTAGCATGAATGGTGTTGTTGAAAGGCGAAACAAAACACTTAAAGACATGGTGAGGAGTATGATTAATCATTCTACCTTGCCAACATATCTCTGGGTAGAAGCTTTAAAGACTGTAACTTATATACTCAATAGAGTTCTAACTAAAGCAACTGTCAAAACTCTAATTGAACTTTAGACAGGCAAGAAGCCTAGTTTAAAGCACTTTCACACTTGAGATTGTCCAGTTGAAGCAAGGCCTTATAGGCCAAATGAAAAGAAACTGGACTCTAGAACTATCAACTGCTATTTTGTTAGATATTCTAAGAGGTCAAGGGGTTACAAATTTTATAATCCCACAACTAAGTCAATTTTCGAGACCGGGAATACTCGATTCTTTGAGGATGTTGAGTTTTGGGGGAGAGATAAGGTTAAAGACTTTGTCTTTAAAGAGGAATTCATTTCTCTTATTACAATTGTTATTAATAATGATCATGCTCTTATTCATGACATTGATCAAATAATTGATTCAAATCATCAAGACAATGTCGATGAACTCCCAATCCAAAATCAAGCAATTGCTCCTAAAGAGCAAACTCAACAACCTCAAGAATAAATGTCATTAAGGAGATCCACTAGAGAAAAGAGAAATGCAATTCCAGATGATTATATTGTCTTTCTCCAAGAATATGAAGATGACATTGGAATGGCGGAAGATGAGCCAATCAACTTTCGTTAGGCCATGCAAAGTTATAATTCTCAAAAGTGGATTGATGCCATGAATAAAGAGATTAAGTCCATGAACGATAATGGCATTTGGGATCTCATCTCATTGCTTGAAGGTGTGAAGCCCATTGGTTGCAAATGGATATTTAAGACCAAAAGGGATTCAAAGGGCGATGAAGAGAGATATAAGGCTCATCTTGTTGCAAAGGGCTTTACTTAAAAGGAAGGCATTAACTATAAAGAGACTTTCTCTCTAGTTTCTTCGAAAGACTCTTTCAGGACTATTATGACACTTGTGGAATATTTTGACCTTGAGTTGCATCAAATGGATGTAAAGACTGTGTTTCTCAATGGTGACATTGATGAGACGATTTATATGGTACAACCAGAAAACTTTTTGTCAGAAGACTCAAAACAAATGGTTTGCAAATTAAAGAAATCCATCTATGGGTTTAAGCAAGCTTCCCATCAATGGTATCATAAATTTCATCAAATAATTATCTCGTTTAGTTTTAAGATAAATGTTGTTGATGATTGTGTATACTACAAGTTCAGTGGGAGTAAACATATTTTTCTGGTTTTAAATGTCGATGACATACTGCTTGCCAGTAACAATATAGGCTTACTATATGAAACCAAGAAATTTATAACAAAGAAAATTTGAGATGAAAGATCTTGGGGATGCCTCTTTTGTATTAGGCATACAAATACACCGAGATCGCTCTCGGGATATACTAAAGTTATCACAAAAGAGCTATATTGATAATGTACTTAAAAGATTTGGCTTGCAGAATTGTAAACCAGGTGACACCCCTGTGGTTAAGAAAGACAAGTTCAGTCTTAATCAATGCCCCAAGAATAAGCTTGAAGTTAAAGAGATATAGAAGATCCCTTATGCATCAGCTGTAGGGAGTTTGATGTATGCTCAGGTTTGTACACGTCCAGATATAGCGTACATTGTTGGGATGCTGGGCAGGTACTTAAGTAATCCAAGAATTGATCATTGGAAAGCAGCCAAACGAGTCATGTGGTATTTACAAAGAACAAAAGATTATATGCTCACATATAAGAAATCGGATCAGTTAAAGATTATTAGGTATTCTTATTCTGATTTTGCTGGATGCCAAGACTTTGGAGATCCACATCTGGCTATTTCTACCTGTTAGTTGAGGAGCTATTTCTTGGAAGAGTGCTAAGCAGACACTTATAGCTTCTTCCACCATAACAGCGAAGTTTATAGTATGTTATGAGGCATCCAACCATGGGATATGGTTGCGAAATTTTGTCACTAGGCTACGAATTGTGGATGGAATTGAACGACTACTCAAGTTATTTTGTGATAATAAATCGGCAGTATTATATTCCAACAACAACAGGAGCTCGTCAAAATCGAAACACATAGACATCAAGTTCCTAGTTGTTAAAGAAAGAGTTTAGAGTGGTCAAGTATCTATAAAGCATATTGGGACAAACTCCATAGTTACAGATCCGCTTACTAAGAGATTATTGGCCAAGGTTTTTCATGAGCACACTACTCATGAGTGTTACAACTCTTGAGGATGTATCATTTTAGTAGGAGTTTGTATTTTGAATGCCTTTTCATTTTTAGACATATTTTATGGTTATTTTATGGTTATTTTATGGATAATTATGGTTTTTTTTCTGTAAAAATAAAGTTTATAGTTTATTTTTACTTTAAATATGTTTGGTTTGATCTCACTAAAGAATAAAATTGGACCAGTTAAAAATAGGCATATTAAAATCATATTACATGTTGTTTCCATGCTACACATCCATATTTGATCCATGTCGTTCATTATATTAATATATGTGACCATTGATGGATTTAGTTATGTTACATATAACGAAGACCACTTTGATCCTATATTGATATGATTGATGGACGGGATTGATTAGAGATGCTTTTGGTAATGATAGTAGTTTTAAGCTCGTAAGGTTATATTATGATATACAACTATAAATTGATATGTGGCCTAAGTAGAAGATTGTTGAAAATAATTTATTTTATATTTATAGGCCTACATATATATAATAATTGTATATTATAAGCTATCATAAGGTTAAGTCCAATTAAAGTGATATAATAAAATATTAAGTTTAAAGTTTTAAACTTCTCATAAAGTATAAATCCATTTTAATGTATAGAGACTCAATAGTCTAATTTTTATTTTTATGATGGGCTAAAATAGAAATAAGACATGTCAAACGGTGTATATTAGGGTTATGATCCCCAAGTCAATATAAAAAATGGGTTTTGTCTTTTCTGTCATCCCATCGTCATAAAAGAGATAGCAAGCCTCTATAAACTAAATCATAAGATGTGACTTGGTAGATCAAAAATCTCAAGTTAAAAATCATATTAATCTTATGGATTCAGGTACGCTTCTGCATCTAGTTTATTATTATTATTTTTTTGAAGATTTAACATGAATAATCCTTTTTTGAGATAATATTATTTACATATAGAATTTTTAACAAATGAATGATCCACTATTTTAGGGTTTTTGTTTACTCTACAATTCAGGTTTTACATGTGTAAATGTAGAACAAAACAGTTCTCGAATTATTAAAATAAATAAAAATTTGTACACCAAGGTTTCAACAAATTATATAATTAATTTTAACATGTAATATACGATAATTATTAATTATTATTATTGAGTTAAAATATAAATTTTATACTTTAATTTTGTTAATATATAATTATTAAAATTTTAATAAGTAATAGATTTATATATAAAAAAAAACTAACTTTAAGATAAATAAATTTATTGCTTTTATTATTATTATTATTATTATATCGTTATTTCTTTGCCAACTCAAAGCTAAGTTCCACGTGAAGAATGTGATGGTTCTGACACCGTGATGTCAGTCTCTCTGTCTTCAAATAAATAATTATGTTTGTATATATAGACAGTAATTGGTCAAAGCTTATGGTCAACTTCATTTCTAATATTATATTATTGAATGTTCTAGGCCCAGCCAGCGGAACAGAACCCACAGTGGTGCGTGGTTTATTTGGACGGATGTTAAATCAAGTAGCCCACAATCTCATCTCCTTTCCCACGATGCTCTCAGTTTTGAGTTGAGAGGAATAAATAAATAAACAGAAGAATTTACCAGATCCAATTAAATACATCAGCTAAATGATTAGTTAAGAGTGGTTGTGATAAAATTTTCTAAGTTACTTCATTCATCACCCATTTAAAGTAAAAGCTTTCTTTTCTTTCCATTCGGCTGATTGGTTCAACAAAAATTGTTGTAGATTAACTTTCTGAGATAAACATTTTATAGAAAGTATTTATTAGAAACTATATTTATTCATACAATTTCTTTTTCTTTTTTTTTTTTTTCTGATAATTTGGTTAACACTATGTTGTTTCTATGCATAAATTTAATGCATACTTGAATTAATAATTATTTTTCTCCGACTTATCAAATTTTTTAAATAATTATTAAATTATTTAAATACAATTAGATTTGTGTATGGGTGAATTTTTAATTTGATAAAAATTGAAAGGGTTATTGCTAGAAACTATGCATATTTAATCTGATTTCCAGTGTAGATCTTTGCCCATTAAATGATTAATATATTGAGCTGCGTTGAAACGAAGTCTATCGAAAGTTAGATGCATGGTGCGTTCCAAAGATGCCAAAATCACCGGGATAAGAAAGATAACTTGTCCCAATTTAGATCTATCAGAACCATATTATAACAGAAACCCCATAAGGCTTTAATAAGGGCGTTATTGCCTTTTTAACTTAAATATGAATATGAATACGTCTTTTTAAGCTGTTTTATTATATATTTGGGATTTTAAAATTTACAAAGAAAAAAAATGTGAAAATATTAGTTTTTAATATTTAAAAAATATAAATAATTTCATACTTTTATTAAATAATAATAATAAATAAATAAATATGTCAAAGACTTTTTATGATTTTGTTATAAAAAAAGAAAAAAAGTAGAGGATCCAAGTCTAAACATTACTTATTTTATAAAATTTAGGGGGTTCCGGTTGTTAGCGCAATTACAAAAGCATATTAAACATTCAAATTAATAATTTCTGAAATAAATCCATTACACATAAATAGAAATATGATGAAGCTCATCCCACCCAACAGGACAAAATTTAATATAATAATTAACACATATTATAATAATATAAACACCAGTAACTTAATATTCATTAAATATAAAACGAATTCAACTCACATCTTTATGAAAATTATGTTTACTAACTCTTCACATCTTTTTGGTTATATTCTATAATTAATTTTCTAACTTCTATATAGAGTGTGAGATATAATTTGCATAACGATATATTTATGATTAGATGTCTATCAATTGCATGTATTTATGTATTGAGATTGGTAAATTAAACATTTGTGTTATAAAATTAAATAGTTCATGTAAGAAAATATTTGAGCTTACATAATTTTTTGTAAGATAATTATTAAAATTTATTAAATGAAAAAAAAAATAAATAAATAAATTTTAACTAATCAAAACTACTTTAGTAATTTCAACAACAAACCCAAACTGATCCTCATCAAGGGAAGGTTACAAATAAGTAACAAAAGAATTTAAGTCTGGACCGGACAGAACTATGCTCAACAAACTATCGGACAATGCATTTAACAATCAATACATCAACCCAACTACTGACACCCAATTGCTTAAAATCTGAAATCCTTCAGTTCTGTCAGTCATCAAACTAAAAGTCAATGTTCCACTCCACAGCTACTAAGAAAGATCAGACTTGTTAAAAATTTTCTCCCAATTTAAATTTATATAAATTTTGTAAAAAAAAAAAAAAACAATTAAATTGCATACTTTATTAATTATATATATTATAACTTTTTCATTTTTAGATTAAAAACAAATTCTCATCTCTCTATCCACTAATTTTTAGATTATTTTATCCTCCGGAAGCAATGAGGCGCCGTGATTCATAAAATTTCCCTGCATGCATATTCATTGATACAAGTTCTTTAAAGCTTTTGAGGAAAAATTACAACACGCCCGTGTTAATGCAGAAGGTGAGCTGATATGGCCCCCGTATTCAAATTCATTTAAAACTACCAACTGCCCCCAGCAACTTGATATTGTCTACAAATGGAACGAGTTCCATTGACAATAGCCCAACAACTGCAAATACTTTCCTTAGATAGTAAAAGAGAAAATTAATTATTTGTCAGAGTTTGAAATGGCAAGGTGGTCTGTTGTTTTAGCATTTGCTTTAGCAATTATGCATGTTAGTACAGCTGCTACAGATGTTCCCAATCCCAATGTCATTGGTTTCAATGACCAAAAGAACTTCATTGCCTATGGTGGCGTGGCGGCCTGGCCGGAGCTGCCGGTGATGCTTATGGGAGCAGTTTCTTTGGTAATGTTGGTCGACTTAGTGGTGTCACCAGTGGACTTGGTGGTGCAACTAGATTAGGAGGAGTTGGCGGCTTGGGAGGGGTTGCCGGTGGCCTTAGAGGCCTTGGTGGTGTCATCGATGGCATGCCAGTAGCGGCATCAGTGGCAGCCTTGGTGGGGGTGCAGGTGATGGAAGTGTTGTGTTATGCAAACTCATACTTTGATGATAATGAAACATATCAATTCAATCAATTAAACAATAAATAAAACATAAAGAACTCAAATTAAAGAATCAAGATATAAGATAAGGGTATTTATTCTTAAATATTAGAGAATAAGCTTGTATGTGTATAATTATTGTAAGTTTGTAAGTTCATTTATTTTGTGTCAAAACATACTTTTGATACTTACAAAATGTACCAAAAGATATTTTTAACATTAGGATATGAATTTAATCGTATTTTTTAAAACTGAAAAATGAACTAAATAACAAAAATTTTAAGGACCAAATTGCAAGTTTTTCAAAATATTGAAAACCAAAAAAGAGGAATCGGTCGACCGGTTCCTCAAACCGGTTAACAGGTTCATATAACCGGTTGACCGTTTGTATTTATAATTTGAATTTTTATTAATTTAACAGCTAGTTTTCGAACTTTAACTATAAATACAATTTTTACATTCATTCATAATAAGTTATATGTAAGGTTTTAAGAGGTACTAAAAATCATCTTTATTGTAAATTGAGTTTTGGGGTTTTAAGTCTGATTTTTCACTTGGATAGAGTGAAGTTGAATGATTGTAAGAGAATCATTTGTAAGATTTGAAGGAGTATTAAAAATCTCCTTGGTTGTAAATTGAGTCTTAAAGTTTCAATACTTGTTAATAGTAGAATTTTTAAATGAAATTTGAAGGAGTAGACGTAGGCAATTATGTGCCGAACTATTACAAATTCAAGGTGCTCATTCTCTCTTTTCACTATCTTTATTTTTAAAGTTTATATTTGATTGTATAGTTAAATTGAATCAAAACTTAAATTTATTAAATTAAGCTTAAAAACTTAATTCATGACAACCTTAGGACATTTAGAGGGACATTCCACAACTAGTCCCTCATTTTTTGATGAAAATGATTATGCATATTGGAAGGCTAGGATGATATTATTTTTATAAGCTATTGGTTTTGAGTTTGGGAAATAGGTAGTAAGGGTCCTAAGATTTCAATAAAAAGCAATGAGAAAGGAAAAATGTACTTAAGCCTAGTAGTGAGTAAGATGAGGTAGATAAGAAAAATGTTTTTATGAATGTAAAACTATAAATGTTCTCTAATGTTCAGTAAATAAGAGTAAATTCTATATAATTTTCTGATGTGAAAATAGTCATGAAATTCAGTATACTTTAAAGGTTATATATGAAGGAACTAGCTGAGTAAAAAATCTAAAATAAGTAGATTTACTAGGCAATATGAATTATTTAAAATAGAGTTACATAAGTCCATTCACAATACGTACATAAGATTCACGGACACAGTTAATTCTTAAAAGCTCTAGGAAAAATCTTCACCAATAGCAAGCAAGTAAAGAAGATTCTTAGATCTTTACTAAAAGAATGGAGAGAAAAAATGACAGTTATTAAGGAAGCTAAGGATCTTAACACTCTTTCTCTTGATAATCTCATTGGATCATTTATGGATTATAAAAACAAAATTTCTGATAACCGAGATATAAAGAATAAAAAGAAGAAGAACATTGCATTTACATCATCTATGTATAAAAATGATGAGGATGAGAGTGAAAATGATGATGATGACATTGCCTTAATGGCAAAGAAGTTCAAAAGCTTTTTAAGGAACAAAAAGAACTTTGGAAAGAAAAATTTCAGAGATTCTTTGGGAGAAAACCAAAGAGGTGAAAGAAACAAGAAGAATCAAATCACATTCTATGAATGCAAAAAGCGCGGACATGTCAAAATAGTCTGCCATCTTCTTAAATAAAGAAGTTAAAGAAAAATGCAATGGTGGCAACATGGGATAATGAGGAAGAAAGCTCATCGGATGATGAAATCGCCAACATATGCCTCATAGCCTTAAGTGATAATGAGATAAGTGATCATAAACCAAATTATTCTTATGATGAACTGTTAAATGCTTTTGAAGAATTGTATGATGATTTTCAAAAATTCATTTCTAAAAATAAAACTCTAAAAAAGAAATTTGATAGTTTATCCATTGAAATTGATTCTTCAAATAAATTAAATGTGTCACTAGAGAAGGAAAAATAAGGCGTAACATCCCATACCCAAGATGTTACCGGCAGGTGATAAAATCACCCTATCACCCTAAGCCTTCCACAGGTTGTCTAAATACCAATGCAAACATGCATGCACAACACATTTTATAAAACATACTTATGCAACTCAAGGGGCAATATACCTCTATAGATACCATATGCAGCACAAATGTTTACATTACAATACATAATGTACTACATATACAATCAATTGACCATATTCATAAATACAATATTCAATGTTGAACGGGACACTATATGACACAATGAATGGTACAACCTTGTACATGATATAGACCTAATAGCCCTAGTGACTACGATGTGTACCCTCTTCACAGTTCTTTACTTCATGATGCTGAAATAACTTACTAGACATAGGTTCTTGCAAAAACTGGAGAGTAGAGCGGTGAGGATCACGCCCGACCCTAGGGTCCACCTATGAGAATTGCCATAGATACTCGTGATATACCTTTTATATCCAGAATGTACCACAAGAGCCTATAAGGCTATCAAATCAATACTCACAACCTGAAAATATTTTTAAATATAATTTCCCATCTATGGGATCTCAATATCAAAGAATTGATCTCCGTGATCAATTCATCCACAACAGACATAATTAATAAAATTTAACAATTTTAAACATTACATAGAGGTTGAACAGAATATTTATATTTGAATAAATCAACTAGTTACATTTCCTTCTCAGAATTCAATACAAAACAATGTCTCAAGAAATACATTTATTCGAAATAATACAAATCCATAAGTTTTACAACTTCAGTGAACACAAATAGTACAAGTGAGTCAAATAAGGAATAACCTACCAAGTACATCACTACTAGTCTAGCGAGGACTAAAGCTCCTAGCCTGAAAGCTGAAATGGTGAGAGGTGAGTATACAAGTATACTCAGTAAGTAGACGCATACATACATAGATATACAGACATGTACATATATGTCTACATCATGATATTGGATTTCATTTATTAATATGCTCAAATACATATATATATATATATATACAACTCATATACAATCATGTCTATAAAACAATTAAAATGGTCTACAATTAAGTTCAAACATACAATATGGGTTGACCATATTATCCCGACCGCTACCTTAGCCAAGGTAACATCGAAATTCTCAGTGAGCCTGTTATGCATAAAATCATGTACAATGCATTTTTGCTAAACTGAAAACTTAACTTATGCATTGTGTTTAAATCATTTATTTCATTTAAAACATAGGGTTATAAAACAAGTCCGTCTTACTGATGTTGGCCTGAGTAGTCACTTGGTGATAAAGTGACTGTCATTGTTATATCCTAGTCCACGAGATCCTTATTAAGTCGACAGGACTTTCCATAGGGTCTGTATATAATTACACATACGTGCATCGGCTTGTAGTGGGCTTACCATAGCTTAACATCCCTTATACAGCCCCACTGTGGCACCAGTAACCTCTGCGACCTCTCATAGGTCCATCTATTAGTTACAACCCAGCATATACAGTGAATATCCTAGCCCACTAGCTATACAATACTATCCAGCCTTAATGGCCTCACATCACCAAATACATACATTAAAAACATTTCATTTCTAAATCAAAGTTTAATCCAAATAAAACCAAAACCAGGCCACCCTAGCCTTAACACTTTCAAATGTTGTTCTTTAAAGCATATAATTCACATTCGGCCTTCTTGGCCATTACAAGCATATATATTAATTAAAATCACATTAACAAACCAAATTGTACAAATATCCCAATATCAATATAAATTGCATGAAAAAGATTCATTATAACTTTATTTAAGCATTTCAAACACATGTACGTCACACAATTATACGTATAAGTATCACATGCAATTTATTTATTACATATGTATGTATAAAACCACTCATAGATAAAGGAGGGTCACCACTCCCATAATTACTCCTTACGCCTATTAGGTCCCACTATCGTGTGTTTGGCGCCTAATATCACACATGCATAGTCTTATTAATTTCAAAATTCCAAATTATTATAACATATACTAAATTCAATGTTCATATATAACTTGTCTATAATTCCTCAGTTTGACACATATTACATTAAGAGACTTTACTAACCAGGCCATTTATCCGATTTACAACAACAGAATCTCATGGCCATTTACATTCCAAATTCCACATTCACACTTAAGGCCAATAAGCCTATCTCGACAACATTTAAGGTGTTTATATATATATATATATATATATATATATCATCATAAAAATTCCATTTGTCATAATTTCCATATACTCCATATTCTCGACAAATATCCAACACATATTCTCTAACAACTTAGCCTTTCAAATACAATTATCCATTTATAACACAATTCCATAAATTAACATACATTTGATGTCAAATGCTTTATTTGTCACTCTAAAACACAATTCTATGTTCCCTAAGAGAAATCAAGCATAAATTCATATGTGAACAGGAAACCCTAACTCTATTTTTATTCCAATTGTTAAAATTATAACTATTAAGAGTTACTAGGCTTACCGTTAGCTTGTATAACCTTGTAAGAACTCTAATTTGTTGCTTAAATGCAAAAGTTTCAATTTTTTCTCGAAACCCATTTTTTTCTTCTTCGTTTATTTTTGCGTCTTCTAGCCCAAATATGGTACCAATATGAAGAGAATACGATGAGGATTCATTTGGTAGTAAAAATTTCGAATTTAATCGAAAGAAAAATGAAAAATCAAAGAGAGAAGTGAGAGAGTATTATTTTAAAGAGAGAAAATGAAGTTGGGGTTGTTTTAGAGTGAGAGAAGCTTAAAGACACTGTTGGGGGCTTGGATATATATAGATAAAGTGTAAAAAATCTAAAGACCCTCAAAATCGTTGAAAAATTTATAAAAAATTGAATTTTTACGATGAACAGTGTCATAAACAATGCGCTACAGTGTACGTCAACATACTCACTGCCGGTCGACCGCTTCCTCTAATCGGTCGATTGGTGCTAAAGTAACTGCTAAAGTGAGTCGCTACAGTACATCACTATAGTTCTCACTACAGCAACTAGCTTTTCTACTGTTTAAAAATATTACAATTTGGTCCTTAAAAACCTTTCAATTTAGTCCCTTTTTAGATTTTCAAAAAATATAACTAAATCCAACTTAATTATTTCATTAAGTCAACTTAAATTCATCTAAGTCTCGTTAATGTTTCAAATAAATCTTAAATCCATGTGTGATACTAATTATCCTTAAACGACCATTTTACTTCTATGTTCAAAGAATAAGGTTTACAATTCCACCTCCCTTAGAAAAAAATTTTCCCTAAAATTTCACTTTCCATCATAAAATTTTTGATACCAATTTAATTATTACTAAGAATTCAAAATTCAACGTACCCAGTCATTAACATATATAGGGGTAGTGTTGTCGCATCTAATGTTTGGGTTCCCATGTCATTTCTTCAACTAAAGTACTCTCCCATAAAACTTTTACCATTGGAATTACTTTGTTTATCAACACTTATTTTTGTCGATCCAAGATTGTTACTGGTTGAACTTTATAGTTCAAATCTTTTTGTATTTCAACGGGTGAAGGTTCGATGATATGTGAAGGGTCAGGAACATATTTCTTTCAATATCGAGACATGACAAACGTTATTTATCTGTTGAATCTCTAGATGCAAATCTAGTCTGTATGTTACTGGGCTAATTCTCTCAGTGATTTTGAAAGATTTAATATATCAAGAATGGAATTTCCATCGATTTATGAATAGAATCACACTTTTTTAAAGTGATACATTTAAAAATACCATACCACCTAAATCAAATTTGAGAAATCTTCTTCGGTGGTCTATATATTGACTTTTACTTGTTTTGTGCTATTTTCAATCTTTCACGAAATATTTTTACGTCCTCTGAGGTCATATCGATTAACACAACATTTTCAAGTTTCTTTTCACTTACTTTATCCCAACATAACAGTGTTCTGCACTTCCTTCCACAAATGCATGGCTAGTTTAGACAGTGCTAAGTCTTTCAAATTAGTGAATGTAACCTTTTTATCAAAGAAAGATTGTACTAAATTATCAGCCAGGAAGTTCTTACCTGAGGTTATTTCTTTAAGTTCTCTTTTTACTTTTATGCGTACAAGTATAGAATAGAGATAAATGTTTCCATGTTTGGGCAATTCTCATTCCTCAAATGGGATAAATAGACCAGTTCAATTTGTATCCCTATGAAGTTGTAGACTTTTTTAAGTTTTTTGGAAAATTTAAGAGCTTTAGCTCTCGAAGTTGAGGAAACAGTGGCCCAAAATATGGATCAACATTTAGTTCTTCTAAGTGAAACACCACTTCTAATGAATCGCACTTCCTTACTTCTAAAATTCTAAATTGTTCAAGAACCGTAGTAAATTGACTGAAATAGCATTGGGCATAAACGCTTTATCATTACTAGACAATGTAAATTGCTAAAAAAGTTGATCGAAAGTGCTCTGTCGTACCATATATCTTTCAAATGTTGAAACTTATAGAGTTTCAGATACTTTAAACCCATAGGTCTAACTATTTCCTCAAACAACTTTTGCATGGTGGAATTAAGGTTACCTTTCCAAAGTTTTTCTTTTGTCAATTGAACTTTGTCTAATTTAGGCGTGCATAAGACTCTCTGATAATAAATAATTCATGCTTGAGCATTCGTGCAAAACTACTGTTTCCAAAGATGGAAATTCAATAATGTTATTCCCCAAATAAAAGCTTGCAAGTCTTGGTAAACTATTAAGTTCTAAATATTCCAATTGGCTGTAAGTAATAGGATCCTCCTTTACTAGATCTTTTCTAACATCCAGCTCTATAAATTTTATTTTTATTTATTTATTTTGCAATCAGTTATCTTCATTCTTTCAAATCCTATAAGAACTATTGATAGTGTCATTAAGTTTCTCAACTTATTGCATTTCGTTATTTCTATAATTCTCAAACTCGAGAATACAACTTTATAATAATCAGTCAAAAATATGGATTGTTGGCTCTCTGTTTCCAGATTCAATAATTCTGAAGAAGCAAATAATATTTCTACTTGCTACATTCATACACCTGCGATTCTTTTAATACCTCTTCAATTATCTCTTCTATTGAATCACATTTTTGTACCACAAGTTCTTTAGTTCTCTTCTATAATGTTTTTATCTCTTTCCCAAAATAAATGATTTTATCTAGTTAGTTGAGATTTAAGATTCTTGAGGTTTTTATATTTACAATACCATTTTATGTGGAATAGCAACTAATTATGACACTAATATGCTTCTTTATGCTGGCCATATTATCAAATAAAAGAAGAATCATAATTCATCGTAACATTATCCATCAATTTTTGGTGTCCTTTCTATATCAAAATGAAATGATATATTAAGTTTCAACTATTTATACTGTGCCATACACTACACCTGACTCTCAGGTGCAAATTTCAAATTTATTCTAAAATAATTAGATAGACAGAAAGATACCCCTTAATATACTGCATTGTTTTTATCATTTTTAAGTCTTATCTCAAAGGTAGTGAATTAGTCTCAACATCAACTATTCATCATGACTAACTCTAAATTTGATTATACTAAATAATTCTTCAACTTGTCTTTAACACTCATTAAACATTTAAAGTATTAATTAAGCTTTAAGAAGCTTGTCAAGTAAAACCAAATTTGCTTTCAACTTCTTCTTTTCGAACAATTATATAAATCCATCAATTGTGCTTATAAACATACTAAATACAATTACTCAAATCAAAACTTTTCCATGTGTTCAAAACCAAATGAACTTTGGATTTTTTATTCTAATGAACTAAACAATTTTAAGAACAATGACAGTGAAATATAATATAGATTAACAAGCCAGTCAAAATCATAATTGGATTTGGTTAAGAAAGGCATCGCAAATATCAAAAATGAGAATCACAATTGCTTAAATGATCAATAAAAAGAAATAACCTTTTAGAATCTTGAGCTTCATGTGTAACGCCCGTAATTTTAGAAATTTGTAACTGTAGTATCTGCAGTATGTAGAAATTTTAATCGAATAATTTAATATTATTTAATTAATTAAAATTTCATACAACTTAAAATTTTAGGTGAATGATTAAATTTTGGGCTCAAAATAATATTATTTATTTAGGCCCAAAATTAATTTTATAAAGTTGGGTAATAAGTTTTTGAATTAAGGAAATAGTGTTTGGATTAATTTTGAACTTAATTGAAAATATTTTGAAATATTAAAGGTTATTTTAGAATTTTTTTAAAAGGACTAAAATGATAGTTTTACAAAGTTTTAAGTAATTTTTATAATATTAAAAAGAACAGGGGCCTAATTGATATTTTACACTCCACAATATAACCTTATTTGCATTCTTCTTCCCCATTCCAGTAAACACTCGTCCCTTCTATTTTCACAATGCTCTCATCTTCTCTCTCAAATTCTGACCAAATTGCTCGGGATTCGAGCGGTTTCTTTTCAAATTTAAGTTTCTGGTAAGCCATTTAACATGTTACAAACTTGAATTTTAGATTTTAAGGCTAAATTGAAATTATAGTTACTATTCATCTGAATAATTTATTGTCAATTTTACATAGAAAATGTTATATTGTATTGAATTGGAATGTGAAATGCAGCATTAAGTTGATTTGGCATTAATTTAAGTATTGATCGGAAGAAATTACAGTGTTTTTCTCTCAGATGAACAGTAACTTTGAAGGTGCTACAGTGTTTTTGAATAAAGCTACAGTAATATCGATCTCAATAGTAACTGTTTGCAGAGTAATTTTAATTTATACAGTAACTGTTTGTACAGTAATTCCGGCATAAACAGTATTTAGCTACAGTACTCCGTTATGAACAGTATTTTTACTACAGTATTTCGGTGTGAACAATATTTTTGCTACAGTTAATTAAAACCGTATTTGTTTACTTGGGCGAAAATATATAGATTTAAGGTTGTCGAAAATATAAATTAGTATTAGTTTGCAATAGAAATTCGTTGTTGAAAATCGGATAAAGGACTTAGTTAGTTAAGTTTAGTAATAAGGGTATAATTAAAGAATTTTAGACACTAATTTCACGAATATAGCATTTAAAATATTAATATTGATTTATTGAATACCCGAAGACATGATT
>JAXCLQ010033592.1:0-24943 GCA_035584115.1 Cedrela odorata | reverse complement strand
ACACCTCTCTATAATTATGTATTAGTGAAGGATTTCTTTTTCCCATACGTTCTAAGATTATTCTGTAATAAGGATTCTAGTCAAATTAAACTTCTTATATAATAAGAATCTCAAGGATACGATGCCACCAAATTTGGAAGTCGATGCTTAATCTATGGAATCTCCGTGATTCTCGCACAATGTATTTCTAATTATTAAATTTCATAGTATCCTACTATAATAAGAGGATAATAACATCTATAAAAAGAGATTAGCTATAACCAGATATGACTATTGAAACTTTGGCGAAAAATACTACTATTTTCTTTTAGCTTTCTCTTTTTCTAAAAAAAATATTTACAAGTAAAACCTTGACTTAAGCATCATAGGGTTTTTGCCGGACAACCGACTTTTTATCCCATAGCTATTGATTATGGTTGCAGATTGAGAAAAATAAGAAGAAGATTATCGCTAGTGTACATAATTTACGGATTTTTACTGCATCAACAAAATAAATATTATCATTCACTCACTCATGCTTAAATTGTCTTCTTAAATCAAATTTCAGCTATTGATGAACTCGAACCAATTATGTTGGAATTTCAATAATTCATGTAATATGCACATGGATTAAGGGTTATCTTTTAGAAGTGTATAAAGGGTTTTCTTCGTAATAGTGGATTCTAAAGTAATTTTTACTCCCAAATATTAGTTCCGAGTGCTTTTTGACAGTATCAAAGTAGAGTAAAAATTAGTCCCTCTTTTCTCTGTTTTGACCATATTTATAACTTTATACCTACTTTCTTATGATCTTAGGAATCGGATGAAATTGTTTTTTAGAAAACTAAGACACAACTCCTTTAGAACTCTGCTAGATCGTGTTTACCCTTTTATTAAATATTACAAGTCTGAACCACCTGGGATTCTATTTAGACTACAAGTCCTGTACACAGTGGCGGAGCTAGGATTTAAGTTCAATGGGGTCAGAATTCAATCCATCCAAATTATGAGAAAAATATATATATCAAAAGAAATTATAGAATACAACTCAAAAGGTGTTATAAATTCATTGTTCATATCTTACAATTGTTCCCTACGAGGTTTCATCTTATGAAATCGTTCTATAACGATTTCATTATTAATATTGTTAAAGATTTCCTTTTCAATGTACACAACCAAACTATCATTCATTTATTTGTCACTCATATGGTTCCGCAAACGACTTTTAACAATTTTCATACTAAAATATACTCTCTCGACTAATGTAGTTGCAACTGGAAGGATTAATGTCAATGTAATGAGCATGTAAACTAAGGAAAATACAAGATTTTTCTTTGTTTCTACCATTTTTATAGCTAAATCTGCAATACCTTTTAAAGTAAAAAACTTTTCATTGCTTCGAACATCAATAATAAAAGTTTGAAGTTGATTATCCAATACCTTAAGATCAACTGAAGAAAATTCATTCGGATAAAATTGAGCAAGTTCAATTAGACTTTTGCTGTTGAAAGCAGCAAATAAGTATGTTGGGTTTAGACATGCTATGCGAGCAAGCAAGTCTGTAGTTGTCTCAATAAAACGATCACTTAGCTCTCGAGCTTGCATATCAATGATAGTATAGAGTATCTCAATGCGATGCTTTATATTGGTGATGGTTGGAGCATTTCGTCTTGGATATCCGCGAGCTTTGAACATATTGTCCATGTTTGAAATGTCAATGTCATATTTCTTGCAAAAAGAAGAAACTTTCACAATTAAAGGCTCTCAACCATCATCCTTTCTCATATCATTCAATTGCTTCTTAGATATCCTTACTAAGTCCATAGCATTTTGAATATCTTGATCTTTTCTTTGCAATGCTTGAGAGAGCTCATTTGTAATCCCCAATATGTGTTGCATAACATGGAGTATAAATACAAAATCAAATGAAAGCATCACCAAAAAAAAAGTTTAAACGTATATTTAGAATTTATAGTGCAAAGACAAAACTAAATAAATTAAATAGTAACATTACCTGTAACAAAACGTTTGCTTCAGTTCTTTGTTCAGAGCTCGAACCATTTTCTTTAACAATCTCAAGTGAATCAAGCACCAAAGAATACATATCAACCAAACGAACTAACGTAACCAAAGAATACATATCAACCAAACGAACTAACGTAAGATAATGTAATCCCCAACGAGTATCACCATGTTTTCTCAAATTAGTTTCTTGATTCAAGCCTCATCCACTAACGATCTCCCCTTTCTTGAGTTCTTCAACAATCTTGGCTCGTTGTTTTTCTCTAAGTACATCTCTTCTTTTATGAGATGCTCCAACAAGATTTAAGATATTAGAAATAAAGTTGAAAAAATCCCCCACTTCATTGTGATTCTTCGTAGCAGCCACAAGTGCCAATTAAAGCTGATGAGTAAAATAATGAATGTAATATGCATATGGATTATTTTTCAAGATAATAACTTTCAAACCATTGAATTCGCCTTGCATATTACTTGCCCCATTATAACCTTGGCCACGTAACCACGATATACTCAACCCATGTGTGGAAAATAACCCATCAATACTAACCTTTAATGAACTAGTTGTAGTTTCAAAAACATGCTGAATGCCAAGAAACTGCTCAACTATTTCCTCTCTCTTGTTCACATATCTTAACACCACTGTCATCTGCTCTTTTATTGATATGTCGCGTGATTCATCAACTATTATACAAAATAAAGAATCACTAAGATCTTTAATAATCACATTTGTTACCTCCTCTGCAGCAGCTTGAGTAATCTCCTTTTGAATGTCAGGAGACGTCAATTTGTTATGTGCAGGAGCTTTATCAAGAACAACATCTTTAATAATCACACTATTTTTTGCAAGTAAACTCAAGAGCTCTAAAGTTTCCTTGATTTTTTTGAACTCTTAGATTCATCATAACCACGAAATGGTAGTCCTTAACGTAGTAGAAATCGTGAGCAATCAACAGATGCATTCAAACAAATTCGATAATCAACTTTACTCTTTGTTGACTGTCTTGAGAATAAGGACGTGATACTTTGTTTTTGTTTCATCAGATTCTCACATTTTATCCGGCCTTCATTGTGAGCACTATTTGACATTCCAACATGAATATCCAATCTGATAAAAATTACATTGAGGTCAAATTCTAATCTATATTCAACATCATAAAAAATATTAAAAATACACGAGTATCAAACCTTTCTTTCTTTGTCCAATTAGAAAATCCATCACCAATGAATGATTCACCACTATGTTGTTCTCCATTTTTACCGTTGATGTTAAAAAGATAACAAAACAAGCAATATGCAGCATCTTTCTCTATGCTATACTCTAACCAACTAGGATGTTTGTTATACCAAGCTTCCACGAATCTTCGAGGAATTTTTGAAATAATTTTTTGAGGAAAATCATGCTTAGGAGATTGACATGGACCATTTTGAAGGTATGCCCTCCAAACTTCGTCCTTAACATTAGGATGATATTTTTCAATCGATTTTTATAGTCCAAGGTCAGCAATAACTTCAAGTTCTAGGACAATCTCTAATTGACTTCGCTTATTCGCTGAATTTAGAGAAGACTCGTCAGCTATTGACTCTCTCTTCAAATACTTATCCATATTTTCAAGAATGATCCTACATATATTGGATACTGCAAACAAATAAGTATAAGCTACTGAACTGCAAACAAATAAGTATAAACCAAAAAAATTATAGGGCATATTTTGCTATTAGTTTGCTGAACGTTGCTACTGAGCTGCTAGACAACTCTAAGCTAGATGCTATTCAAATACTTGGATGCCAAACCTTGACAAGGTTCATCTATAGTCAGGTCAATTAGCTAGTGATATAAACACTAATCACAGTAGCCCTTAATTCTTATGGTATATAAAATTCAATGGAAACACCACAACAACAAAAATAATCAAGAACCAAAACTATCAATTGATGAATGAGATTTTGCATGTACCTGCAGTAATCCTGGTTAGGTTTCTGCGGAACAGTATTAGAGAGTTGAACACCAAATCTAGAAGCTTCTTTCTTAAACCATACAATCTCATTATTAATCATTGCCATACCGCTCAATAATACTTCTGTATCGCCTTCACTATCGTCTGATTTTGTCCATGCTTTTATCAGTACACTGACTACAAATGAGACAAATGCCTTAACAAATTTATAATTTATTCCTTGTGTCTGTGTCAGCATGCATTACCAAAGCACATTGTAGATTGTTTCATCAGTTAATAAAATAGCCAAATTTACAACCCATGTCACAAAATTATTACTTAAAAAAAATAAATACTAAGTATAAAAGGATTAAATAAATTAGTAGATACCAGTCATATTCTAAAGCAGGAGAACTCGACAGAGCCATCACTAATATTAAGTATAAAATAATAAAATAGTATTTGATAGCTCCAATATAGATCAAACGGTATTTGCACAGCCACGTGTTGATCACATTTAAAAAGAAAAATAATTTAATAAGGTGAAAAAAATGTAATGGGATCAAATTATTATTTTTGTGGGGTTAAAGATTATTTTAATAATATATATATATATATATATATATAAAATAAGTTAGTGGGATCATCTGACCCCACACTCCTTCGCGTGCCTCGGCCCCTGCCTGTATGCCTAGCTACTTACTTTCACCGTATTCGAGTCAGATGAGCCCAGAAGAGCTTCTGGTGATGACAAAACACTGACCTGACCTGATCCCATAACAACCTAGCTTCCCGCTCTTATATTGGACGACCCGAGGTGATCATATGGTGATGTGGAGTCTGATTGGGCTAGCGAACAAGAGAGAGTCTTCTTTTGCTAATATATATCAGCAATATAAATAATTATCACCAAAACTAAATCCCATTATAACAACTCCAAGAAAGCCAACGTGGAAAAACTTGACTTTGGATAATGCCAGTCCCTGCATAACTAATTTGTTAACACTAATTAATTGTAAAATTAATTTGGAGAATGAGGCCTTACAATTACAAACACATAAATAAACATATGAACATTAGTAAAGACTTTTTATTTTAAATTTTAACTTTTAATGTTGACTCTGACAAAGTTAATAGTTAAGTTTAGGGAAGTCAAATAATTTTTTTTTTTTTTGTAATTTTAGTGAAGACTTTGACTTTATTTAAATGTTAACTTTTGTATGATAAAGTCTACAAGCTAGAAAATGCCAAATAAAAAGGTGACTACTTGAAAGTGATTGATATTTACACAGAGAATACTAATCGACATTGAATTTAAATTTTAAGTATAACATTAATAAAGAATTTTAAGTTTAATATTTTGTACCAATCAATATTTTATGTTATAATTATGTCTTCACTAAAATTTGTTAGCCTAATGCATTGAAAGAAAAAAAGAAAGAAAAGAGCAACCACCCTTAGATGGCTTGTAAACTCACTTTTAGGTAACAAGTTTCATTGGATTTCGATTCCTTTATGAATATATTGGAGAGGATAGATTTCTTTTTAAATATTAATAAGATAGAAATTAGGTAATTTAATACGATAGATTATTATAAAAATATATCATATTTTATCGTACAAAATAAATAGAATAGTAATTAGAGGGAAGAGCACCCATCAAAATTTATTATTTAATTTTTTTCTTTATTGTTTCTCAAATAAAAGAAGAAAAAAAAATGAACCCCTTTAACTAACTAACTTATGATCAAGAAGACACTACAAGACCCACATCAATAAAAATTAAATTGATGGAATGGGCATGATTGAAATTAACTTATATTTGGAATCAAATTCAAATATATAAATCATAAACTAATATTACCATACATGTCACATGTGGGTCTTAACTTTTTGATACCAATAATGAAACATGGCTGCATATTAAAGGATCAAAATATTTGTTAGCTTTTATGAATATCTTGTAAGGTTGGTAATTGGTGTTATCATCTTATTACAATGACAACCATAGATAATAATGATAACAATAACAAAAAGGAAAAAAAAAACTTTTAACAAAAGTTTTGTTTTAACATACTCATACAGCAAACAAGTGTTTTTCATTGCATACCTAAAAGGTATATTTCATGGCATTTTATCTGTCTCAATTGACCCCCACAAGTTTTGGCTACCTGCTCCCTCATAATTTGTTAATATATATATATATATATATTCCTTTTGAGTGGTGTATATATATAGGGGTATATATTTTTTGTTTTAAATTTTAAATTAAAATAACGACTAAAATATTTATCCATTAATTTTATATAATTTTAAAGTGGATAGGATTGTTGAGTTTATGGCATTAAATATTATTTGATTAAATTACAAATATGAATTTAGTGCCTATTTATTTATTTATTTTTTGTTGAACAACAAAAATAATCTAATTTTAATTATTCAATTGTTTTAAAGGAATTTAGTTTTTAATTTAAAATAAAAATTAGTAGTTATATTTAAATGAAATTAAGTTAAGTTTAATATTTTTTTTCATCTAATCTTACTTTCAAAAATACTATTTCATTTTATTTATTCACCAATTATATATATGAAATTTATCTAATCATATAAAAAATGCATAATACTTTAATGCCAAACAAAGTATATTTACATAAGTAAATTAGAAAAGATTTGATGACCAAATTATGTGTCTATGACTCTACATACCATTTTACATCATTTTTATTGTAAATTTAATATTATATTTAGGGTAAATGATTGTTGAATCCCTAAATTTTGGCCCTATTGTATTTATTAGTATCAGTGGTTTCAAAAATATTCAAAAATACTCGGATTCATCAGTTAAAAATGTATATTTAGACAAAAATAATGATAAAATAATACATTTATATAGTTTAGTGACAAAAACTAACATGGTGTACAAACTCATTTACATAGTTTCATCCAAAAAATTGACATTAACTAACATGGTCTATCAACCATTTATGTAGTTTCATAAATTAAAAAAAAAGTAAAAATTAATGGATTGAGGTGTTTTTGAATATTTTTGAAAACGTTAAGATTAATGAGTACAATATGTTAAACCTTAAATGCTTAATAGTTATTTATACTATATATATATAATGTAATTTAGGAAGTTGAGCACTAAACCTGCAACTTGAGCAAGTTGTGTTTACTTACCATTTTGGATTGTATTGTACTCATCCAATATTATCATAGGCTTGGAATTATTGGGATATAAATTTATCTGATCAATTCTTATTATATAAAATATATAATTGAACAATATATAAAGAATAGTGTTCATAAAAACGGTTTGAAACTTACCATCAAAATTTATCAGATTTTTTTTTTTCTAAAAAAGAAAATAGTCTATAGATTAGTTGAGATTCTAAACCTTTTAGAATAATGTTCTTACATTATTATTATTATTATTATCATTATTTATTGTTTAAAGAATTACAACATAAAGCACCAATTTGCAAATCCCATTAATAATGATAAAACAACATTAGTAATGTTAATAATAGCAATAACCAAGCAATTTAATGGACTTTTGGTATAGTTCATGAAACGTCTAAACTTTTCTGAATCACAATTATAAACACCATCTAAACAATTCGTCCATATATATTTCTTAAAGACCAGTTACGGGAGGAGCAGTCAAAGTCAAAGTCAAAGGTGGAGAAAAGTGAATGAAAATGAAGACAGATGGAACATTTAACAACGTGCGGCGAAGAGGCAACCCACCAAATAAAACATTCGGATATTAAAAGTTTGTGCTAACTTGCTTAACAGTAAATAAGCATACCATTTTAAAATAACAAAAACAAGAAGAAACTCTCAAGTCAATAAAAACGGACTTACTTGGGCAAAAGTGAAGACTTGTTTGTTGACTTTGACAGAGTCTTTTAAGTTGTAAGACAAAGTCTACTGCCACCTGAAGCTTCAACCCACCAAAGAAAATGACGTACCCTTTATCAAGTTTAATATGTAAATTTAACGAAAGAGATTAGTTATTATATTAAAAAAAATATTGATAAGGGTTTAAAGTTTAATATGTAAATTTCATACAAAATTACAACAGTGGTTAAAAAAATTTAATTATAAAAAAAACTGATATAATAATATTATATTATTTTCATGTATTTTATATAATTTATTTATTTTCTAAATAAAAATAATAGTTCTAAAATATTATTAATTGTGTTATCCGGCAAATTGATGAAACTAATGAAAACTCAAATTAAAATATTGATTTTGTAAATTAAGAGATGAACTTCTTTTAACTAACTTATGATCAACAAGATTAATTAAATTGATTGAGAATAAAAAAAATTAAGTAATATTTTTGGAATCGATCATATACCTTACTGGTGGTGAACAAATAATGACGCTTGGCTAAATAAATAGGGGTGGGACTATATTAGGGTTTGTGGGTCAAAATTTTTAATTCTTATATAAAATATTTATAATTTAAATTCTAAAATAGGATTTGGTTTGTTTTTGGGATCGACCATGGACAATAGGTTAACTCCTTTCAATTGGTTTCATGTAAATGGAAATCCAAAGCAGGTCAATTGACACTCTCAATTTTGGAAAGTGAACTATTTATCCCTTAATTTACAAGTTATTAAAAAAATGGTTATATATATATTTTGACATTTTTATAAGTTTTAAACACATAAGATGAATGAAGCAGAAGTCGTAATATTTTATTGATAAAAAACTTTATATATGCAAGATGTAATTATAACGAGATGGAACCCTAGTTATTACATCTTATAATTGTGGATCTAAATTATATACATGTGCTGTGAAGATGTGAAATAGAAAAATATAGACGTTGCTCACGGTCAAGATTGGTCAATATCAAATCTTTCCTTAATTATGCCACGCAAGATGGTGCTCCCATCGGAGATAACAATCTTGGATCGAAGATGAAGCAACTGTTGACGTGATAAAGGTTTGGTGAGAGCATGAACAAGTGGGTCTATAGATGAAACATCAACCTTTTCGTGCACAAAATGAAAATCCAAGGCAAATGCTTCATGCAGAAGAATGTATTGCCTATGTTATCACAGTAGATAGTAAAAACCTGTGATAGAGAAACGCCAAGCTCTGTGAGAAGAGCTTGAATTCACATGACCTACGCAGTAGTAGAAGCAATGAATCTGTATTTGGCTTCGGTGGATGAGCTAGCAATCGTCTGTTGTTTCTTGGAGTTCTATGGAATAGGCTTACAACCAAGATAAGTGACATATGAAATTGTGAAGGTTCAATCATCTTTATTACTTGTCTAGTCAGCATCCGAGAAGGCATGGAGATGTAAAGGAGAGTTCATAATAAATAACACCTTTGAGATATCGAAGCAATCACTTAGCAGCGGACCAATGTGCTCCTGTAGGCTTGTGCATATATCGAGATAGTTTATTCACAGAGAAAGCAATATCGGGCCTTGTTATAGAGAGGTACTGGAGACTGCCAACAACCAGTTTATACACTGTCGCATCAAAGAAGACAATGTCATCAATAAGAGAAAGAGAAGTGGCAGAATCAAGTAAAATGGAACATTCTTTAGTACCAATCATTCTGTACGAGTTAGTAGGCCGTCAACAAAATTGTGCTAACAAAATATAATGCAAATCACCAAAATCTATGATTAAGAATCAACAAGAGAGAAGAACAATGAATTGGATAACTATGGTATCATTTTTTCTAGTAACAATTAGACCATCGGGTCGTGAATTAGAGAAACCATTGGTAAGAAGAAACTGTTTCAATTCAATTTACCAGACCCTCAAAGCTTGTTTTACACCTTAGATGGCTTTTCTTTATTTACAAACATGATCTAGAGGAGAGTTATCAACAAACCCCGATGTTTGAACCATGTAGACATTTTCAGAGAGACGATCATGCAATAATGCATTGTTAACATCCAACAGTCGTAAATTCTAGTTCCGTAAAAAAGCTAAGCAAATGACTATTCGAATTGTCATGGGCTTGATGATAGTATTGAAGGTTTTAGTATAGTCAAAACCAGATCGTTCATGAAATCCCTTGGCCACCAATCGTGCTTTGTACTGAGAAATAGAGCCATAAAACTTGCAGCCGACAAGATTATAAGTAGATTGAGAAGGGACGAGCTCCCATGTTTCATTGCAAATCAAAGCATTATATTCTTTAAACATTGCTTTCCTCCATTCAAGTAATTTGAGAGTTTGAATTAGGCCAACTCTTATTTTGAAACTTAAAATTCAATAAAATATTTATTTTAGGAAAATTAACCACATTCTTAAGTGTAAAATAATAATATAAACTATAAATAAATTTACACTTTTATATATTCATCAGTCATCACATAATCTCTAAATATTTGGGTAAGCAGTGGTATAAAAGGAAAAAAGTTTTAATGAGTTCACATGTTCGTACGTATATAGCTTGTTTGTGGCTGGATCACAGACAAGATATGCACTTTGATTGGGTTAGTATACAAGAAAACCACAGGGTAGATTTCAGATTTAGCATGTGCTTGGTATAGGGTTTGGCCGGGGATAACACAAATGCCGAAACACGCGTAGCTTATGGTAATTGGGGTGCTTTTGTATATCTTTTAAAAAGGTGAGGCAAAATTTTATTCTGGGGTCGGCATTCGATTAGTAAGATATGTGGCAGCCTGGAAAGTATAAGACCAAAATTTTAGAGGAAGTGAGGCTTGCTGAAATGAGGTACAACATCTAGTTGAATAAGACGAAATCTTGCAGTATAAACTTGTGCTTTTATTTATTTATTTATATATTTTTCTTAGTATTTGCATATATACAAGAGGTGAATTGGAGAGCAAGAAACTAAGAAAATAATTTACCTACACTTGCACAAGACTTGAAACATTTATAGCGTTAATATCAAATTCTATTACAAGAAGAATATAGTTAAAGAATAATTTCTACGGTAGCTGTTTTGGCAAGCATGTACGTTCAAATCTTTAACCCACTTGTTTGTCATTATTTCAGCTAAGTTGCACCCTGGTCCTGAACTGTCTTCTAAGTCATTTACATAGGCCACATTAGCAGAAACTTTGTCTTCTTGTACAACTTCAATATCTTTAACATTCTCCCTTAAGCTCAAGGTTCTTGAAAGAACCTTGAGTTTGTCTATGAAGTAATTGAATTTCCCATAAGGCAGAGCTTTTGTCAAGCAATTTACAGTTTGATCCTTCGAGAGAATATACTTAATTTTCATTTCATATAAGCTTAACTTATCTCTAACAAAATAAAGGTCAAGTTTAATGTGTTTAGTCTTGGCATAGAAGACATGATTCAAGGTCATTGCTACAACATTTTGGTTGTCACACCACATTACTGAAGTCTTTGTAGGCAAGACACTAAGCTCTTTCATATAAGAGAAATTCATGTAATTTCTGCACAAACAAGAGCTACTACTATATACTCTGATTCATTACTAGACTTACCCATAACTTCTAGTTTTTTTTGAACTCCTTGACACCAAATTCTCACCAAGAAACACATAATAACTATTGATTGATTTCTTATCATCTACATCACATCCCAAATATGCATCTGTGAAACTCTTTATGTTTGTGTTGGTTAACTTTTGAAACTTCAATCTATATTCAGAGGTCTCTTTCAAGTATCTGAGAATTCTCTTATAAGCAAGCCAGTGCGCTTGCATAGAACTTGCCATCTAGTTTGTTCACAGCAAAGTAGAGATCAGGTCTTGTTAACATTGCATACTGTAAGCACAAAATTACACTTCTGTATAGAGTTTGATTTATGAAGGGGGAGTTAGTGAATTTTCCAAGTTTCACTCATGCATACAAAGGTGTTCTTACTCCTGTACAACTCTTTAAGTTTACCTTACTAAGCAAGTCCTGTATATACTTGGATTGTGAAACAAAAAGTGAATGATTTATTCTTTTAACTTCAATGCCTATAAAGTAATGCAAATTACTTAGGTCTTTGAGTGAGAAAAAATTGTTAAGCTTTTGAATCAGATCTTTAATCAATCTATTATTTTTTCTAGTCACCATTATATCATTCACATAAACTAATATAATTATAACATCTTCACCAAGTCTCTTGAAAAATAAAGAGACGTCAGATTTTGAGCTTTTGAACCCCCAAGATGCTTGTTATGTTCTTACTTTATCAAATTAAGCTTTAAGGGTTTGGTTCATGTATATAGTCTCAAATAGTTCACCATTTAAAAAGATATTATTCACTTCTAGTTGTCTGAGATTCCAACCAAAAGTTGTAGCTAAGATGAGTATTATTCTAATTATGGTTGCTTTAACTATTGGATTGTAAGTCTCATAAAAGTCAATGCTAGGAGTTTGATGAAACCCATTGGCAATCAACCTAACCTTCAACCTAGAAACATTGCCATCTGAATTCTCTTTGATATTTGAAACTCATATGTTCCCAATTATTTTCTATTGATGATTATATGACACTAATGTCCAAGACTTGCTGTCACGCCCCTGCCGGTAAGGTCTATACGTGACAACTGCCACAAACTCTTGAAACACATTCTTAACCCTTGAATATATCTCTCAGACCTGTAAGGCTGCTTAGGTACCTGTCCCATGTATAAATCATTCAAATAAACTTGTTTCTCCAAGACATATTCCAATCATTTCATAAGGAAAAAGTATATTTAATTTACAATTATTATAGGAAACTCAGTAAAATAAAATATTTTCTATTCATAATTAAATACATACAACAGTTTCTCAAAATATACTCAGTGGATTAATCTAAATAGTCTGTGAGTCGAGGAGGAGAATGATATCTAATGGACTTATGCCTTTAATTGATCACCACCACTAATTATCACTTTTGGCTATACTTGATTTTCTGAAACTAGAATGTGAGGGGGTGAGTATACGGGGATATATTCCGTGAGTGAATAAAAATATGTTTATAAATGCACGTAAAATAATTTATTTTAACAAAACTATGACTTGTTATTCAAATTAATGGATTAACTCAGTGGTTACCTTAGGCGTGGTAACCCCAAGACTATCAGTGGGTTTTATGCACGGAAAATAATACACATTTTATAAAAACAATTCTTTTTAAGTTAATGAATGCAAGTAAATTCTTAAAAACTGGCCCACCACTAATGTTAGCCTTGAGTAGTCATGTGGTAATACAAATGACTGACCTCGACAATTCCGCAGATGAGCAACTCATAACATCTACCTATATAACTACCTCACCTATTGCGCACTCGCCTAGGCGACCTCTTCATAGGTCCGTCCTCTAGGCTACTTCCTTGTAGCTACAGTCATATATAATCCTGGTCCTCCCGGCCATATCACCAATACAATCCACAAATAATCCATAAATATAAACATTTATAATTATTTCATTTTCAATAACATTATAAAGCATGCATTTTCAATATCAAACTTGACCTTATGACCAATCTCATATTTACATTTTTTTGGTTTCATAGCCACATGCATATCAAATCCATTTACAAATCATTCATATTTATTTCAAATCAACAATAAATAAACTGTTTCTTAATTCATAAAACAGTAAGTTTCATAGAATAGTTGGATATTATAAAACATGTAAAAAAAATAATCCATTCACTTTTAAGGGGGGTCACCACTCCTATAATTACTCATCGCGCTCACTAGCTTCCATTATTGGATGTTCGACGTCTAATATCACACATGCGTAATATGATAAATTTTAATATTCTAATTAATTAACAACCATGTACTACATGCAATGTTTATGAATAATATGTCCACAATTTATTGGTTTGACACATTTTATATTACGAGGCCGTTTATTCGATTCCCAACAATGGAATCTTATAGTCGGAATTATTCCAAATTTCACATTTACGCCTAAGATAAATCTACCTATTCTCAACGACATCTAACACGTATATGACGTCAAAAATTTTCATTTGTCGCAATTTTACTCAATTATATATTTCCGTCAAATATACATACAATTATTTTAAACAATATTTAATGTATATTCAACGTCATATTCTTTCAATTATCACCATTCAGCACAATTTTTACTTTTGCTATGCGAAAATCAACTTAATTTTTGAATGAACAGTAAAACCTAAACTTCAGTTTACTCCAAATCTTAAAATCATGCTTATAATGAGTAAATAGACTTACCGGTGACTTATTCAAGCCCTTTGAAACCTCAATTTGTTGTTCAAATGCAAAACCCTTAAATTTGATTCGAAACCCATTTTTCTTCTTTGCTCATTATCCCCTTTTCTAGCCCAAATGTAGTACCAATGCGAAGAGGAGAAGTTGGGAAGTAATTTGGTGACGAAAATTTGCAAGATAATCGGAAGAAATTTGAAGAGAAATGGAGAGGAAGAGAGGGAGTCGTTTTTTTTAGAGAGAAAGAAAGTTTTTATGTTTTTGAAGAGTGAGAGAAGCTTAAAGAACTGTTGGGGCTAAAAACCTTGAAAATTTTTGAAAAACTCAATTTTGCAGCGAGCCAGTTGACCTTTTCCTCCAACTGGTCCACTAGTTGCTACAGTACCTCTGTTACAGTAACTCGATTTTCATTGTTTGAAAATCTTACGATTTAGTCCTTAAAATTTATAGTTTGGTCCCCTTTTTTTTCAATTTTTGAAAAATACAACTAAGTTTATATTAATTATTTTATTAAGCTAATTTAAGTTCTCCTAAATCTCGTTAAGGTGTCAATTTATCTTAAACAATGCATATGTGAACATAAATGTCATTAAATGATCATTTTACCCCTAGGTTCAAAATACAGGGTTTACACTTGCTTTCATCTAGGATCTTTTAAGGCTTGTTTAGTATTTGTTAGAACTGTTTTGTTGTTAGTGCTCAGGTAGGCTTTAGGTTTGAATTTGGCTCTAGTTATCATAGGGAGTGTAGGAACGTTTTTATTTTGAGATGGTTTTGGTTCTAGTGTTGATGTCTGAACTTGGTCTTATTCATAGGTTGTGTTTGATATGTTGTAAGGAGAGGTGTTATCATGCATATGTTGTGTAAATGATGAATGGTGGCATTACTTGATATTGGAGAGGAACCCACTGGAGGAGTGATAACAGAGGCAACTTCACTTTCTATTTCTATTGAATGAGAGTTACTAGAAATACAAGTAGAGGTTAGAAACTGATTTACCAGGAAATGACTATCCTTAGTGAGGTTTGGTTCTGCGTTTTTAAAGAGTGGATCATTCTCAAAAGAAAATGATATCTCGTTGAATTTAACACTGTCGAAAATATACATCCTACTTGTCTAATGAAAAGGCAACTTTTGTGGTATGCACTCACTCTTAGGAACACACACTTGGAGGTGTGAAAGTTTATTTTTTGTCTATTGTATGGTCTAAGAAAAGGAAAACATTCACACTTGAAAACATTAATCAAGGATATATTTGGTTTAGTTCTATAGAGTTTTTCATAAAGAGTTAAATTCTTTAATATATGTGTAAATGTTTTATTAATGAGATAGGTAGCTGTACTGAAGAATTTTGACCAAAATCTCAAAAGCAAAAAGGCTAGAGCCAAGTAGATGAATAAGCATTTGCTTTCGAAAGAAATCGAAGAATTTCTTAGGAATCCTACAAGATCCATTCGTTCTTTTTTCTCTGCCAGATGATCAGAACTTCATTTGGGCTTGAATCCTACTGAGAGGTCTACTAGAGATCATAAATCGTTGAAGAAAGAGAAGAAATTTTCTTTTGTCCCTTCTAGGCGATCGAAAAATAAAGAAATAGTTAATATATTCAAGATAATTACGTATTTACAAAATACCGTCTCATTTTATCCTATTTCATCAGAACTAGGATGTGATATGGTTTTAAAGGATGAACTGGATATGAATAGTTCCAATAAGATTTATTCTTAAACAAAAATTTATTTTTTAATTTATTTCATCTATTCCATGATCGAAACAAAGGTCTACTTGTTATTAATGATTTTCAAGAATTTAAACAGACAATAGATAGATTGAATCGAAAATCATTTTCATCAGAAAAAGTCCAGTCTTTATTTCCAGAACATTAATGAGAGCAAATTGATTTAGAAAACCAAATCATAATTTTAAAATTTAGGCTTGAGCTATCAAGGTCAAACCCACCTCTATCACATGCCAATACTTTATTTTAGCTTTGCCATTTTGGTTGTGAGTGCAGAGGCATGAGTATCTTCGGTGAATTCCTTTCATTTTTAGAAAATTTTCAAAGGCTTTGTACTCTTCTCTCATATCACACTGAAAGGACTTCATTTGTTTGTCAAAATATTTCTCCATTTTTGTTTTAAAGGTAATGAATATAGCAAGTGGTTTTGATGTTCTGGTAAGTGTAAATAGCTAAGAGAAATTGCTGAAATCATCAATGAACACAATTTAGTATATGTATCTTTGGTTTAAGAAAAAGGAAGCAGGACCCTAAACATATGAGTGAGCAAGTTCCAAAGGTTTTGTGGTTTTTTTTTTTCACTACTTTTAAAATTGAATCTATATAATTTACCTAACTTACATGCACTGTAAAAATTAGAAAAATGTTTTTCATTGATAATTGAAACTTTACAATCAGAGAGTATTTGTCTAAAGGCTATTAAATGTGGATGTCCTAACCTTTTATGTCAAACGTTTAAAATATTTTCAGCCCTTGGACCATTGTTCTCAATGCTAGTACTTGTTAATAACAAAGATAGCATAAACTTAGGTTTCCTTAAACTGAATTAACTTGATTTAGACTCTACTTTATTCTTGGATGCTTGAAATGAAAAAGAAAATTACAATCTATAAAGCCCTATATCAGCCACTTCTCTAAGCATTGTTCTTCCCAGCTCTTTGTCTTTGACCAAATAGACACCATCATAACAACACAATGACATTATTATCATGAATTAACTTTGAGGCAGTGATGAGATTCTTGGTTATTCTACGAATATGAAGCATGTGTTTCAAGTGAATAGGCATACTGGTGAGTGTGTGGGTTGAATAAAGTGTTGTATGCCTAATATGAGAGATTTCAAGTTTTCACCATTACCTACAGCCAGTTGTTCAATCCCATTGTATTTTGCAACTTGATTCATGTTGTTGATGTTGTTGGTGATATGGATTGTAGCACCATTATCAAGGAACCATGAAGGATTAGTATGATTTTTAGGAGCAACAACATATGCCCCATTCTTTTCAAGCATCGTTGTTGGTTATGGAGTGAAGTCTTGATTGAACTTGTGTCAGTAGTTAGAAGCAATATGTCTAATTTTATTACAAATTTAGTATGTTAGCTTGTTAGCTTTGTTTCAGACTTTCCTCTACCTCTGCATCAGCCTTGTGAGTTTGTGGTCCTTGGTTTCCTCAAAAAGAAATAAAGTTGGTGTTAAAAGTGTTTTATGTTCTAGGTTTGCCATTTTCCAATTCCTTCTTTGATATACATCAGCTTGAGAAAGGTTTACTGAGAGATTGGATTGTAGGTTTACATTGTTGATGGCAAGGTTCTTTTCAATTTTATTTTCAAAACTGAGGAGTATAGCATACACATCCTTTAAATATAGTTTTTCTGCTCTAGATGTGATATTGAAATAGCAAGATCATATTTTGAGGCTAACCCTTCCATCAAATATAAAACTAACTCATCATCTGTCACCTCAATGCTTAAAGCTCTCAAACTGTCAACTAGTCTTTTCATTCTATGATAATACTCATACATGGACAATGATTATTTTCTATTGTTTTGAATTCGTGATCTGATCTGCATGGCTCTAATTGTAGTTTGAGTTGAGAAAAGTATTTCCAAAGTAATCCATGTCTCTCTCGAAGAGTTACACTGTGTGGTGGATACAAGCACACTTTTAGTCATTAAGGACATGAGCTACCCCATCAACATTTGATCTTACTTCATCTATATCTGAAACTCTTGGTTTTATGTGGTCATGACATTTCCCTGATCATCTATATTGACATTTATACATCTGGGAACATTTTTGCTACAATTGATGAAGCCTTCCAAATCATTTGCTGAAACACTTGGCATGACTTGTGATTTCTATAGTAAATAGTTTTTATTAGTGAGTTTTATGGGTGTATTGAAGGTGAAAGTTCTATTGTTTTAGGTATTTGGAGCAATAGTGGTACTTTAAGAAGTGTTGCTATGACTGTTTGCCATGTTTGAGCTGCTTTGATACCAAGTTGAAGAAGACGAAATTTGCGGTATAAACTTGTGTTTTTATATATTTTTCTTCTTACTGAAAATATAAGAGTATTTGTATATATAAAGAGGTGAATTGGAGAGCAAGAAACTAAGAAAATAATATACCTACACTTGTATGAGACTCAAAACATTTACAACCTTAGAATCAAATTCTGTCTCAAAAAGAGTATAGCTAAGAATGATTTCTACAGTAACTGTTTTGGTATGTATGTTCAAATCTTCAACCCACTTGTTTGTCGTTATTTCAGCTGAGTTGTACCCTGGTCCTAAGCTGTCTACCAGGTCATTTACACAGGCCACATTAGCAAAAATTTTGTCTTCATGCACAGCTTCACCATCCTCAACAAACCTGGTCATTTTGTTGTCCTTGGCGAATGTCACCAAGTGGGAAAACCGACTAGATATTCTTGTAATCTTCATGCAATTGTTAAACATGTCCTAAAATAGGATTTAGCCTTATCATGTTCAATGAATGATTACTCACCATGTTTAAAGATTGAACATGACTTTCTTGTACTTCTCAATGGATGTCATAAAGTACAATAACCGAGTTGGTCTCTTGCTCTCCTTGATAAATGTCATCAGGTATGAAAATTGACCTGGTCTTCTTTTAATCTTCATGCAAATGTTTACCAAGTTCTAAAATGGAATTTGGTCTTCTCGTAATCCCCGAGCGAACGCCCACCATGTTTACATATTAAACATGGTTTTTTTGTATTTCTAGATGGATGTCACCATGTGTTTTAGATTTTCAAATGCAAAAGAACATTATATATAATGTGAATTTGAGTGTTTGTCTTGCAAAAGACTGAGCAAACCAAAATTAAATAAAAAAAGGTTTAAAAAGAGTTCTTTTACATTAATTCTTTTCAAAATTTTTGCCTTTTACATATCATGAGATTTAACTTTGAACCAAATAAAAGATAAACATACATTTTGAAATTTTCATTGATGCTGCTAACCATTGCAGCAATCATACATTATTATTCTTTAGCAAGATAAGAAAAATGATGGAAAATCCAAGTATCCAAATCCAAAAAAAAAAAAAAAAAAAAAAGAAGCTCTCCAAAGCAAATCTCACTGACAAAACTGATAACTTAAGACTTAGAATCAAACCTTAGAATCAAGCATAAAACTTGAAACCAAAAACTAAATATATTCTCATTAAAAGCAAACCCATTATAAAAATTCACTCCTAATCCTTAAACAATCGAAGTTCATAATCCCCATTAACATATAAGAGTAAACACCAAGCAAAACCCACCTAAAAAATGCACTTCCAACTTTTCTATGAAGGCTTTGTGCTCAACATCATTGTTAAAAGCTTTGAATTCAGACCTCAATAGACAACTTACAACTACTACATCCAGGATTGTAATCAACACCTCGGCTCCACTATCTTCGATATTTGATGAACTATCCATATGAAATAAAATCCATATAGGCAACGACTTTATTGCCTTGAAATGTCTTTTATCAAGCTCCACTGCTTTCCTCTCAAGCCATTGGTGAATTCAGCGGTGAAGTTAATAATGGGTTGATAGTTGATGGCACTTCGCTGACGATAAATGATCTCAAACTCACTGTGCTCTTTAGCATGTTCAGTTGAACATTGGGGACGACTTGCTAGATTTGTGCAGATGAAGTCCTTGGCCAGTGCTAGTTAGGCTTTATTAGCCTTGGATATTTTTATTTTTGTTTTTTTTTAATTTCAATACAACTTGGAGAAAAATTTCAATGTATGGGCAATCATGCCATTGGAGCATATTCCCAATAAAGGAAATTTTCATTTTGGAGTTTTTTCCAAATATAGATAATTGCATAACCTACATGGGCATTAAAGTTTCTAACCTTGAAAGGTTTTTCACAATTGTAACTTCATAAGGTTATTGTACAACTTACCTTAATTAAGGTCTTCATCATATCAACCATAATCAAAGAGTATGCTTATTAAATTTAATAAAGGTTTTTATGATTCTAACATAGGTAAATGTCTAAATAATATTGAGCCAGGTATAGGTTTAAAAATTTTGACTGAGTAAAAGTTAATGTAACCTTAGTCATTATCTTGTAAACTAGGTAAGTCCGACCTTGGTCGTCCGACCTGATGACCTAAGTTAATTTTGTACGTTTTTTTTACTTCAATGAAGGTTTTAATGCAAACAAGGTTAGTAAGTCTTAGTAGTAAAGATCAGCGTGACCTCAATCATTATCTTATGACCTAGACAAGTCGAACCTTAGTAGTCCTACTTGGAGACCTAAGGGAATTTACATATATTTTTTTTACTTAGTTAAAGTCTTAATACTAACAAGCTCATTGGGCCTTCACGTTTCTCACTTTATTAAAAATCTTTTTAATTTTAATAACCTTAAGAATCTCGGGACTTTGGTCGAGGGATGTAGGGTTTTGACCTTGG
The DNA here is from genome assembly GCA_035584115.1 of Cedrela odorata. Taxonomy (NCBI): domain Eukaryota; kingdom Viridiplantae; phylum Streptophyta; class Magnoliopsida; order Sapindales; family Meliaceae; genus Cedrela; species Cedrela odorata. The sequence continues at coordinate 4,381 of JAXCLQ010033592.1, read as the reverse complement.
TAAAGGTTTTTGATTTAATGACCTTGGTAAAGGTTTTAATTTATTGACATAGATAAAGATCTTTAATCTGATGACTTAGGTAAAAGTCTTGATGTCGTTGGTGACCTTGGAAAAGGTCATCATATGGAATAAATGAAAAGCATAAGAAAGATTACCCTATATTTTTTTAGGAGAGTCTTTAGAAGTCTAAGTTGGGAGATGTTAGATCAACATTCTCCATCTGACGGGCGTCTTTAGGATAACTCTCAGCTTGGACATCCAACCTTCTTGGTGAAGGTGATGGTGCGCTTAGTTGACACACAAATATTCCATCATGGATTAAAGTTAGGCTTAAGTATTTGTCATGTCTTAATCTATCACATAAATAATCCATCATGTACTGTCATTATCTTTAATTAGAGTGGCCTTGGTCTTTTTATTTCCAAAAAAGTTCATCATAGTTGTTGTTCCTTGCTAGTGTTTAAATGACTTATGTCCATCCCGATTCTCTTGACGTTCTTGGTGGTCACAACCTCTGTTTAACTCCCTGCTAATTCCTTTCCAGCATCTTTAGGAACTTCGAAATCAAGCATTTTATTTATTTGGTAGGCATAAAGATTGTAATGAGGCTTTTTGTGTAGAATCCTCGCGGATGACGCTATTATAGATGCACAAAAATATCGCCTACACCAACAGGTAGAGGTGTTTTCTACATGGTGGAAATTACATGGGGCAAGAACACACACTCCCAGTAACTACTTTCTCCCATCACAACACTAAACCAATAAAGAGGCAACTACTGCCCATTACCCAACACGAGCTGTGACAAGCAAGGTGAAAAGCTAGGAAAATGAGTATTGTGGGCGGAAAAATGAGTTTCTTGTGAAATCTAATCTCCATCATGCTCATTCTCACCTCAGACACATATAACTGGGGGCACTAATAGAAAAGAGGGTCATCAGAGCTTTTTTCGATGAGCCCACTTCGAAGCGTAAGTTAGTAAGTTGAAGGAGTTGCAGGCTCTGGTGCCGAGTTCTTTTAAAAACTAGAGAGAAAGGAAAATCAAGTAAAGTGGTAAGTTTGGAAAGTGAGATTAAGCATAATGTACATCGTGAGCATTCTCTCTCAACATGTAAGTAAAATATGTTTATATGTGAGACAATTCCTTGGATTTTATTGGTTCAAGTGTTATGTGATGCCCTAGATTTCCATTTTTCACATTTAAAAAGATATTTTAGATTTTTATATATTAATGTAAGTCAACATGTCCATGTGAAATCCTAGGATTGGCTTTCTTTGCCATACTCTTTACCACATGCTACGCGACACTTACATTAGGCAATGGAAAAAGACATTATACCTTCATTACTATGTGTTAAGCCCTCAGAGGACAACCTTCGGTGGTCGCCCAAGATATACCTTGTATAAAGTGGTCTCAATAAGTCAATTTGATAGAACAAAAGACAAAGAGTACAAAAAATAAGAAATTTAGGGTGCAAATCCTGCTATTTTTCTCACTAAATATATACATAAAATATTTTCGAGGAATAACCCCCATATCATATAGGAATTTTCCTTATCACGTGAGTGAATTCTTACTAGTGATCCCGTTCAAGGTGAACTCCATCATGTTGTTTTCTTCCTGTACGAGGTGTTGGACCTGATTTACGTGACATATTCTTATTTGTTCACGTGACTATTCAATTTTTATCTATAGTAATATATATTAATTTTATATAAGAATTTGTATCTTTAATAATATTATTATTAATAAAATTATTATTATTATTATTATTATTTTTTAACGAAAGTGGTTGATTATTAGATGAAATAATTAGCCATGTATAATTTAAATTTAACATTAAAAGTATTAAATCGATTTAATGTATTAAATTGTAAGTATAACGTAACTAAATTTTTTAGGTTTAATGAGAAAATGTTTTTAATCGAATTATTAATAATATTAATTAAACCTTTAGGCATCTGTCATTGAGTTGTTACACCTCAATTTTAATCTTAACTTTAAACTTTTTTTTTCTTTTTTTAAAATTGGCTTTTCTGCTAGGTAGACAATTTCTAGATTACCTATTAAAACTATTAATAATGATTCTACAACAGTAACATCATGTTATCAAACCAAGCAACAATGATGGAAATAATGAAATTCTAAATTAATATAGTAATAATTTTAACGGATAATGAATAATAATTTCCATGTCCTGAGGTTTTATATTAAAAAAAAAACAAAAACAAAGACATAGTATGTGTATTCATATTTAAACAATTAGAAAGTCATAAATATTTTTTTGTGCAAAATTATATACTCTTATATTGTGATAGATAAAATTCAGAATTATGAAGATAATTATCATTTTAATAAAGATTGAGATATATTTGCTATAAATAAATAAACAATATTTTATTATTAATTTTTTAAAAAAACAAAAAAATAAAAATAAAAATGGAAAAGTCTTTAATTTTGAAAATAAATAAATAAAGACATATTTAACCGTTTTGAATAGATAAATCTCTTATGTTATTAAATGTTAGCAACTGTTAAAGTTTTCAAGAGTATAAACCGTATTTTTTATGTGAAAAAGAAGGATAAATATTTTAATTTGGATTTTGTTTGAAATCTTAAGAAGCTATTCGTTAAAAATATTTAAAATATTTATTTATTTGTTATGTTAGTGAAATTTAGAGAACTATCCGTTAATACCCATCAAGAAAACTTGAATATTCTATCTCATTTCCAGTGATTAGGATAATAAATTAAAATATATTATTCTTTATAGTTAACATATATATTTTTATTACCTTTCTTTCCCTATCTTTATTTTTTAAAATGAAAGAAAAATAAGATGAAGTCCTTTAACTGCTATACGATAAAGAGGGGAAAAATTTCGAAAATAACTTGATTTGACTCATTCTTTATATATTTTTTTTATCAATTCTAATTCAATCTTATCAAACGGACTAATTTCACTTTATTTGAACACTTTTACCCTCCTAATTACATAAGCTCTACACTATTACCACCTACAATATACAAGTTACAGTATTAGTGTTACAGTATCTTGTCTTTTAATGTTTTTTAATTTTTTTTAAATTTCAAATTTATAACTTTTTTTTTATTTTTTTAAATTTACAATTTTAGTGTAGTAAATTTTATTTTAAATAACATTTATTACTTATTATGTATATTTAAAAAATAAAGAAATTAGTTAAGGAGAATATTAAAAATAAAAAATTTAAAATAAATTTAAAAAATTCAAAATTTTAAAATATACACTAAAAGACAAAAAAAATTGTCTTTTAGTGAAAATTTTTAATTTTTTTTAAATTTCTATTTTTTCAATATTATTAAGTAATAAATGATGAAATTAATTTTATTTACAATAAAATTTACTATAAAAATAGCAAAAAATTTTAAAATTTAAAATTTAAAAATTTAGTAAAAGACAATTTTTTTTTGCCTTTTAGTGAATTTTTAAATTTTTTAAACTTTTAATTTTTAAATTTTTAAATTTTTAAATTTTTAATTTTTTAAATATACATATTATGTAATAAGTGATAAAATTAATTTTATTAAAATAAAATTTACTATTAAAAAATATCAAAAAATTTTAAAATTAAAAAATTCACTAAAAAAAAATTGTTTCTCGGGTCTACACTAAAGAAAAAAAATGTCTTTTGTGATTTATTATTATTATTATTTTTAATTTTTTTAAATATACATATTAAGTAATAAATGATGAAATTAATTTTATCAAAATAAAATTTATTATTAAAAAATATCAAAAAAATTCACTAAAATACAAAAAACTCAACGAGTAGTTGTTAAACACACACACACACACATGCATTTGATAAATTTTCAATTCAATTACAATCAAATTCAATGTATTTATAAAGTACATCACTGCACATGCATTACCATAAGAACTCTAGTGTTTAAGAGCATTACGTGTCGCTATCCCCCTAAATATATATTTAAATTCTCTAGTACCTTAGGGCATTATGTATTGCCGTCATTCAAGTCATTTGCATTGCTATTAGAAATGTGATATCTAAGATAGGGGAATCTAAGGGCATTACGTATCGCCGTTCCCTTGATTCCAAGTCAATCACCACATATGTGTACATAGTCTTTAAAGATAAAACAGTTTAAGATCATTCAAACCACATCAGATACAATACTATAATCATGTGATAAATAAATTACATTTACCAACTTAACAACCAGTCTCACAGTTTCTTCCTCACCTATCAACATCTAAATAACAATCTATAAATTCGTAATATGCCAATTTCTCACGGACATTCTTAAAAACAATTTCAATATCAATAATAATGACAAATCTGATGAGACCATTCTCACAATGATCATACATAATATATA
>JAXCLQ010033581.1:0-24944 GCA_035584115.1 Cedrela odorata | reverse complement strand
CAATCCTCGTGGGACGATAATTTTCTCATTACTCTATTACTTGTTCGATTCGTACACTTGCGATTTTACACAACATTTGTTTTTATATATTAAAATTTAATCAAATATTTTAAATGACATTATTTTTCAATTCAGTACTGAAAAATTTATAATTATACTGATATAGAATTAAGTATGAAAATTTAAATTGCATACTTATTACTACTGCTTAAATAAGTTTATTTAATAACAATATGAAAAATACTTCTAAAAATTTTATTTTATTTTATGTTTTTTCCATATAAACTTTATTCATCAACAAAAGTATAATAAATCAAATCAATAACTTTCATAAATTTTTATTTCAATATCATGAATTAAAAATAAATAAGTTATTGAAGTTTATATATTAAAATCTAATAAGATTTCTTATTTATTTAAATTATAAATTTATTAAAAAACTTATCTTAGATTTCCGTGATCAAAGTTAAGAGATGTAACAACTATAATTTTTTTTTTAGTACTTTCTAAACTACTAGCATCACGTATTTGAAAACTAAACATTTGAAATTTGAAGTAATTTACTCAAAATTTCTTTTTATGTTGTAAAAAAATTTTGCATTTACTCTAAAGTATTGTTAAATTTTATTTTAAAAAATATTGTTAGTTTTAAAAGTATTTTATATATATTTGGTAAATTTTATTTTTAAAATGTTGTAATAATTCAAACGAAAAAAATGTACATAATATTGAATATAAAATTATTTTGCGCAAGTACTTGTATATATATGCATATACATATCACATTTATAAATATATATAATATATATAATTTTTTAATTTTTAATTTTTGGTTTTGCTATATTGAAAAAAGTTATAACAATTATTTTTTAATTATGTTTTCAAGTGATAAAACTATACAGAGTAGAAAATAACATTTATTAAAATTTAAATAATTTTTTTATTAATCAATAATTTTTTAAAAGTTAATTTCGATTTTGTATAATTTTTAAAATAAAAATTTGAAATACTAATTTTTAAAAATAAAATTTTGAAAAACAATTCTCCAAACTTTTAAAACTTATTATAAGAGGGAGTGATTTTGCCAAAAACGATTTTGACAAATTTGCTACTCAAAATTATTTTTGCCAAATCCAATAGCAATAAATAGAAATATTTATTATTATTGTGTTTTTACTAAATTTTAAAAGTAAAATTTAAATTTTTTCATAAATACTCACTTTATAACAATTAATATTTATTAATTATTCTTTCATTTGTACATTATTCAGTAATTCCATTCTCTTGTAGATTAAAACCTCATTTTAAAAATATTCTTAAACAAAAAATGTTAAATTCTAAATTTTTATTTTTTAAAAAGAAGAATAGTCTTATAAAATTTCTAAGCATCTAAGGGATGATATTAAATTCAGAAGAAGAACGATCTTTTCTGAAGATCATGTATATCCTTGGACCAGGAGTCTATTGGACCCCATCACACGATGAGTCTGGGTAATTATGTGCACAACCTTCTTCGATAGACTGATAGTAGGTGCATACTAAGAAAGAGAAGGTTGCACTATGTCTAAACTTCTGCCTATAGACTCGGATAACAAAACAAAGAAAAGAGGACATAGTCCTATTGTTACTTGAATTTCATAGTCACCACTAGAAGCCATAAAATTTTAAACAGGATATTAAGCTTGATTTCACCCCCGAAAAACTAAAAAGCATGAGCAAGCGATTTATATTGCGTATAGAAAATACCTTTGAAGCAGCATCAAGAATGAAGTTTCTATGTATGCCGAAGTCTGAATGTCCAGTCAGCAACAGACGTTAGAACTTCTAAATGAGAGATTACGATCCAAACTGATATGAGCATCAAATATTCAGCTTTAGTTTTTCTCTCAAAAGACACATGGACAACAGTTAAAATAATACATCTCCAAATGTTTAAATATCATGGTGTCACTTGTGTTCATCATTTTATATGTGTTGGGTATATAATCCAAAGTATACGTAAGGTCCAAGAGGTTATAGACTTGGAATAACCCTATATGGAGAGACAAATAACATTTCAAGACTTAGTACCACCTAGAAAAGCTATTTGAGTAGTGAGGAAGGTCTATACTACCTAGAAAAACTATTTGAGTAGTGAGAAAGGTCTAAACTTTCTCAAGAACCGAAACCTCTTAAGAGAATTTAGAAAGTCTCGAACATAAAAGTCTCAACTACAACTTATAAAGGTTTTAGTAGTAGCTTATAAAGGTCTTAATTATAGCTTATAAAAGTCTCAGTAATGTGACGAATATGCCATGTTATAGATTCATTTATTAGGAAATTATCAATTTTAATTAATTTATTCAATTAATTAAATCAACACACTATAAAGCAAGTAAATGAGACACACAATTTTAATGTGATTTGGATTTTTTAATCCTACATTCACAAGATCACATTTAGACAAAATAATTTACTAAGAATTCAAATGATAAAAATACTAATAGACTTATAAAAATTAAAAACTCTTTCTTCTTAATGTCGCCGTTATGTTGAATTTTCTAAGTATAATTGTTTAGTGAGATCCATTTACTTTGATGCCATCAGCTCCCTTCAACTAGCATAGCTTATTCTCCTAAAGAAAATCATGTTCTTCTCCCAAAGAACAATGCCAAAAAGTCTTCACAACACTTAAGAAATTTAACTCTCTAAATCTAACAAAATAGAAATCACAAATTCATAATTATGACCAACTTATTTTTTAGTTAAAGTATGAATAAATACAAGAACTAAAAATTATATAAGTATGAATAAATTTAACTCTCTAAATCATGCAAAAGCCTTGTCTTTTGGTACAAACAAAGCACACAAACAAAACTGAAAATAATACTTATTTATATTAAAACCCTAATGCCTTGTTCAAATAACTTTATTTCTTAAACACTTAAAAGGGAATAAATCTTCTAAATTGGAAAAAGTTTTGCTTTACTAAAACTCTTATTTTTTAAAAATTTCTCTTTGTTTTAAGTTGTAGACTTGAGATCTCTTGTTTTAGAGAAAAGACTCTGTCTATCTTTATTGAATGGTGACAACCGGCCCTAAGACTCACTACATATTGATTCCTATTTAAATTAAATAAGATTAACAAATCTGCACTATTTTCGTGGAAGCTTTGTTACATGCAGTCAATGCACTTGAACTTGAATTTGATCTGATGCATTATTTTTCAATGACCGATTGATCCGATTCTGCTGTTAGTTCATGTGAGATTTTGTCATTTTGTTGGACTATCTTTTGGTTTGAATTTGCTGATCCCAAGTCTTCTTGATCACTCAAACTCTCTCCACTAATTTTGAAATCTTTGTGAAAGTGGCTTTGGACATTGGTTTGGTAAAGAGGTCAGCAACTTGTTGACCAATAGAAATATGTCGAGTGATAAGCTGACCAGGGGCAACTTGTTCTCACATAAAATGATAACCTAATTCGATGTGTTTACTATATGCATGAAAAATAGGGTTAAGAGCACTGAGATTATTACAATTTGAATTGGAGGAGATGACGTTAAAATTCGGAGATCTTTCAAAATAAAAGTCAACCATGTCAATTTAGCCACAATATTTTCCATGGCTCGATACTTAGCTTCGATACTTGATCGAGAGATAGTATGTTGTTTCTTTGCACAACATGATACAATATTTTGCCCAAGGAAAGTGCAATAGCCTATGGTGGGGAATCTTGTGGCAAGACAACATACTCAATCTGTATTTGCAAATGCACACAGATCAAGTGTAGTATTTAAAGAAAAATGTAATCCCAAGAGAATAGTTCTTTTGACATATCGAAGAATACGTCTAATAATTTTTAAGTAAACTACAGTAAAAGCATGCATAAATTGATATACATAATTAACACTAAATGAGAGATTTAGACGTGCAAGTTGAGGTACCGTAAGGTTCTGCAATTCCTCTAAAATAGCTTTGGTCCTCTAGTGTTGTTTCTTCATTAGAATATTTTGTTTCTGCTTCTAGAATTATACTCATAGGCTTACAATCAACCATATCTATTTTCTCGAGTATGGTAAGAGCATAATGGGTTTGTGAGAGGTGAAGACTATCAAGTGTTTGAGAAATTTTGATGCCAAGAAAATTATGAACCAGTGCTAAGTCTTTCATTGCAAATTCACTTCTAGGAAGCTGTATGAAATAGATGACAATCTCATCAGTTGATCCTGCAAGAAGAATATCATCCACATAAAGAAGCAAGATTAGTGAAGGAATGAAAAGCAAACAGAGATGGATCAACTAAACTGCAAAAAAAAAAAAAAAAAAACCATATTTAAGAAGAAATGAACTAAAGGGATCAAACCAAGTACGAGGCACTTGTTTTAGGCTATAGAGAGCTCGTTGGAGTTTACAAACATGAGTTGGATGTTGTGGATTAGACATTTTTAGTGGTTGCTCTATGTATATTTCTTCATAAATCAAGCCACGTAGAAAGGCCTTTTTAACGTCGAGCTGTGGAATGAACATTGTCGAATAAGAGCCATAGTTAGAATCATTCGTATAGTACCCAGTTTAATGGATGGAGAGATTATTTCAGTGCAGTCGATTTTGTCAATTGGTGATTCCCTTGTACGACTAAATAGGCCTTGAGATGATCCAGTAACCCATCAGATTTGAGTTTTGGGTGTTCAAGAACACCCAATGTAATCTGATGACATGCATAGACGCAGAATGTAGTGTGAAGAATCAAGATGTTTGGTTCTCAAGAAACAAAAAGAAAATATTTTCTTTGTGCTGAGTTTCTTTCTATATTTTTCATTTTCTAAAACAAAGTATTACAACTAGCATTTATACATGTCTGTACAGTGAAGATAAACAAAGAGAAATTCTTCTAACCAATTTCTAGATTCACGGAAGCTAATTATGCTTAAGCTAAGAATGCTTAGCTGTCAAACTAACAACTTGTAAACAAATTTATAACAACCTTCATGAACAGAGCCAGAGCTGAGCTGCAGCAGCTTAATGAACTGCCTGAGCTGGAGCAGCTTTCCTTCACATCCCCCCTCAAGCTAAATGGTCGTGGCAGAACATTTAGCTTGGATCGAAAATAAACAAATTTAGGGAGAGGCAGGGGCTTATTAGAGTATCAGCAATTTGTTCATTACTTGGAGCAAATCTGATATCCAGAAGCTTGTTGAGAACTCTGTCATGAACATAATGAACATCAAGTTCAATATGTTTGGTCTTGAGTGGAACACTGGATTTTGAGCCAGTAATGTTGCACTTAAATTCTCGCACCAGAGGACAGAAGAGTTAGAAGGGAGCAACTTAACTTCATGCTACAAGGAGTGAATCCATGCTAGTTCTGAAGAAGCAGCAGCCAAGGCTCGGTATTCAAATTCAGTAGAAGATCTAGCTATCACATGTTGTTTCTTTGAAGACCAGAATACTAGATTGTTTCCAAGGAATACACAATACGCACCAACTGATCTTCTATCATCCAAATCACATCCCAAATCTACGTCAGAAAATGTATTTATTTCATGTCTTCCTTCCTTGAAGAATTGAAGGCCAAAATGGTCGGAGCCTTAAAGATATCGCAACAGTCTTTTAAAAGCCATCTAGTGAATATCGTTAGGCTTAGATAAGAACTGACTAAGTCTATTTACAGCATAAGAGATATCTGGCATAGTGATTTTAACATACTATAGGCTACCTATAAGACTTTTGTATAAGGAAGGATCAGAGAATTCTTTTCCAGAGTCTTTGGTGATCTTTTGACTAGACAACATTAGAGTATCACAACTACTACATTCAACCGTGTTTGCTTTGAGTAACAGATCTTGAATGTATTTTGTTTGAGACAAGTGTGGACCTTCTTTGTTGTGAAGTACTTCAATACCAAGAAAGTAATCAAAGCTGCCGAAATCCTTTAAGGCAAAGGAAGCATTGAGATGTTTGATGCATGACTCGATCTGATTTGAGGAAGACCCTGTTATCAAAATATCATCCACATAGACCAATACTAATAGAATATCAGTAGAAGTATGTTTGAAGAATAAGGATGTGTCAGCTTTTGAGTTAAGAAACCCCCATAAAAGCAATGCATTTCAGAGCTTATCATACCAAACCCTTGGGGCTTGTTTGAGGCCATATAAAGCTTTCTTAAGTTTGCAAATGTAATGTGGGAATTCTGAGCTAGTGAACCCTTTAGGTTGACACATGAACACATTCTCAGTTAAGTCTCCATTAAGAAATGCATTATTGATATCAATTTGTCTAATATTTCACCCTTTCATGACTGCAATACTTAGCATTATTTTGATAGTAGATGCCTTTACCACAGGACTAAAGGTGTTGCCAAAATCAATTCCTAGAGTTTGATGAAACCTTTTGGCTACTAACCTTGCTTTGTACTTAGATATTAATCCATCTGTGTTGTATTTGATTCTGAAAACCCATTTACAACCTACTATTTTAACATCTGAGGAGGGTGGAACCAGAGTCCAAGTGTTGCTATGTTGTAATGCATCAAACTCAGCTTTCATTGCAGTAGACCATTCAGGAATATTTATGGATTTTTTAACAGAAGTTGGGGTGGTGATATTGTACTGAATGTGAAACATATTTGGCTTGAATATGCCATTCTTTGCTCTTGTCATCATGGAATGACGATTTTGTAGATGATTAGAATCAGCTACTTGTGAAGCAGGAACACAACTTGCATCTGAATGTAATAAGGGAGAATTGGCATGAGAAGATACCTGAGAAACTGCTGAAGTTGTTGTAGGGAGTGGCTATAAAGGTGAAGAGCTATTGTTTGAAGTTGGAAAGCTATGCACAAGTGGTATGGAAGACATGACAGAACAGAAGAAAGGAGCTGATGTGGTAGAGAAATGAGAATTAGATTTTTCAGAAAATGAAAAAGAGTTTTCATTAAAGATTACATGTCTTGCAACATAAACCTTGCTGAAGACATTTGTAGGTAGTTGTAACCTTTGTAAAGAAGGTTGTACCCTATAAATATACACTTAACAGATCGAAAGTCAAGTTTATGTTTGTTGTAGCATCTGATAAAGGGAAAACATGAGCATCCAAAGACCTTCAAGAAGGAATAATCTGGTGTATGAACATCACCAAATTTTGAAGGGCAGGTAGGCTTGTGCCAGCAGTGTTAGGCCTAGTTTAACAATGTGCCTATGTTTTTTCTCCACTACTCCACTTTGATGGTGTGTATGTGGGCAAGAATAGTTGTAAAATATTCCATTTTGTTCAGATATGGTACAAAGGCTACAAACTCCCCTCCCCTATCAGTATGAATGCATTTTATTTGCCTAGATAACTGATTCTGAACCTGCAATTTGAACACCGTAAACACTTCTAAAGTGTCAAACTTTAGTTTTAATGGAAATATCCATGTATATTTAGTAAAGTCATCTACAAAACTAACATAATACTTGAAGCCATCTCTGGAAATTACAGAAGATGGACCCCATAAGTCAGCATGTAATATATGGTTTTTGCCATACTGACATGAATCACAAAAAGGTATTTGCTGCACTTTATTCATATGATCATGAAGATTACAGGCTTTCAATATACTTCTCAGGGTCTTGGCACATGGATGTCCAAGTCTTTGATGCAAAACAGCTAGAGATTTTACAGAAACTTCTGAATTTTTCAATGTACAGACTGCTTTTTGTGTTTGATTTTCATATTGATTCTCATTATTGATAACCTCAACTGGTTTTATTGATTTTGTAAAGTAAGAAAAGGAATTAGACACACTAGCAGGAAGCATCAAATGCATAGACTGAGGCACAAAATTTTTATTTGCAGTGATTGAATGATTAGTGTTTGAAGAAAACAACAGCAATCTATATAGACCTTTCGTAACCACCCCTTTCAACAGCAGTATTCCCTTCTTCTTGTCCTGGATAAAACAAGCATTTCCACAAAATTCAACAGTGAGATCAATGTTATTAGATAATAGCTTTGAAACACTGATTAAGTTTTTTTGTTATGCTTGAAACATGTAATATATCTTTAAAGAGGATTTTGTAACTTTTGCAAAAATTAGATGCAGATTTTAGTATTAAGGTTTTTATACCAATATGAGAAATTGGTAAACCTTATCCATTTCTAATGATTAGTTTGTCTATACCTCTAAAGTCTTCAAGATTATCCATATTTTGAATGTCGTTAGTCAAGTGATGTATTGCTCCACTGTCAATAAACCAACCTTCATCAGCTACACCTTCTGTATTTGACATGTATGCTACTTTTGGTGCTTGATTGTTGAACTGTTTTTGATAGGCCTGTTGATAAATTGGTTGAGGAAATTGGTTTTGTGGTGATTTTGGCACATATTCCTTGTTCAATATGTGGAAGCAAGCAGCAGCGACATGGCCAATTTTGAGGCATATTTGACACGTTGGATTATTGTTTCCTTGACCACCATATAATCTTCCAGTTTGATATCCTCTGCCTCTTTGAAATCCTTTGAAAACAGGATTGCCTCTACCTTGATTGCCAAAGTTTTGATTTTGAAATCCTTGTTGTCCTTGCATATAATTCTAATGAAATCCTTGTTGTCTGTACATGTTCTGATTAGAATTGTATCCACTCTTTCTTTCATTCTTTCTTTGATAGTTCTTTGCTTGTGCATAATTTGCTTGAATTTCTGCAGATAACGTTGAATTTTGCTGTTCTAATCTACACTTATGTGTTAACAAGGTTGAATACATTTCATGTATATTTATATTTTCACCTTTTTTAGTTATATGAACGGCCACAGAATTATACTCAGATCCTAATCCAGCAAGCACATATAATACAAAATCATCATCTGAAATTGGAATACCTGCTGCAGCAAGATTATCGGCTAGGCTTTTCATCTTAAGAAAATATTCTAGTATCGTCATTGATTCCTTTTTCAGAGATTGTAATTGAAGTCTTAATTGCAGTGCTTTAGCCTTTGATTGAGATCCAAATTGTTTCTCCAGTGAATTCCATACTTCATACGAAGTTTTACATCTAATAACTAGACTCAGAATTGAATCACTCATTGATGAGAGAAGCCAACCGAGAAGAAGCTGATCTTGCCTTCTCCATAATATAAACTCTAGATTTTGCACCATCTAATCGTCTGAATCAGTAGATAGAAATCTTTTAGGTGCCATTCTTTCACTATTAATGAAATCCTCCAAACCATTTCCTCTGATCGACGGGAGAATTTGCGATTTCTACATCAAGTAATTCACTCCATCAAGCTTAATAGGAACAACAAATGAAAAGGACGTATTCGCTATAAAATTTGAGTAAGTGAGATTTGCATTGGCCATTTTACCTACTGCTCTGATACCATGTGAAAAATCAAGATGTTTGGTTCTCAAGAAATGAAAAGAAAATATTTTCTTTGTGGTGAGTTTCTTTCTGTATTTTTCATTTTCTAAAACAGAGTATTACAACTAGCATTTATACAAGTTTGTACAGTGAAGATTAACAAAGAGAAATTCTTCTAGCCGATTCCTAGATTCATAGAAGCTAATCATGCTTAAGCTAAGAATGCTTAGCTGTCAAACTAACAACTTGTAAACAGATTTATCACAGCCTTCATGAACTAAGTTAGAGATGAGTTGGAGCAGCTTAACGAACTGCCTGAGCTGGAGCTGAGCTGGAGTAGCTTTCCTTCACTTGTAGAACTAGTTGTCAAGTTTTATTTTGTTGTAAAGCCTCAAGTTCCTTTTCCACAACAGCTTCCAACTAGGATGTGTCAATATTAATCAAACATTGTGAGACTCTCTACGAACAATAGAGGTCGCGACTGCCAAGACATACTTCGGATTTGGTTTAACTACACCGAATTGAGATCGGGTGACCATTAAATGTAAAGGCTACACTGTGGAATCACCAGAAGGTAAGAAGACAACCTGTGAAAGAATATGTAAAACATTCGTGTCCAAAAATAATTCATGAGCTATAGATGAAGATTGACTAGATTCATTATTATGTGTTGAACTCGTGACTTGTGAAGGCAGAAAATTGGACAAAGGCAGAAATGTAGGATCATCAAAAGAAGGCATTGTTAAGCTACTATCTTCAGGTGGAGTTATTGAAGAAGATTGATTGGATATAAAAACTGAAGATGATAGATACACTGGATTGGTCAAAACTTTCACTATGTAGGAAATCTGAAGTGAAGGGTACAGCTAAATGTAAGGGACTTAAACATGGTGGTGTATATAATGTAGTCCTTGTAGGAAAACTAATGTTAGTTTATAGAAGCCATGTGTCAAAAATATTAATAACTTGGGATGAATCGAGAGTGGTTGTTGTGGAACAAGGTTGCTTGTATAGCAAAATCAATTCATAAAAAATCACATGCCGTGAAATAAAAAATTTTCTGTTAGAAGGATAAAAGCACTTATATCCTTCGTATTTATCATTGTAGCCAACAAAAACACACGCAATAGTTTTATGATCAAATTTATGACGTCATGTGTCCCATGTGTAAGGAAAACATTTAGAATTAAAAACTCTAAGTGAATAATATATAGGATGTATTTCATGCAATATAAAGTATGAGGTTTCAAAATTAATTGCTGACGATGTGTTACAACTTTAAAATTATACACTTAAGTGTAGGTTGTCTCAAGTAATAAAAGTTCAGGAGTTCAAGTGTCGATCAATAGGGAATTAGTTATACAATGCTACTACAAGTTCAATTATCAAAGCGTTATGAGAATTGTGTTGATGAGTGGGTTCTTATATTGAAATTTCAAAATTATTATAGATTTACTTTGAAAAAATTTGTAAAAATTATTTTTAATCCTTTGTAATAACTCAATTAAGAATTAACTAAAGAGTGATCTTAATTGAAAGACGAAATATTTAAACACATTAAAATATATCTTTAAGAAAAAATGTAAGAAAATAAAATATTAGCCTTTAAATTAATTTGTAAAAAACTATAACTTACTTTGCGCTTGATATATATAAAATAACAAGCATTCAATGTAATATTTGTTACTAATAAATTAAGCTCTTTAACAAACCAAAGCACTTGCTCTAAAAATATAAAAAATAACAAGCATTCAATATACTATTTGATAACAATAAATCAAGTTTTTTAACAAATCAAAACATTTATACAATGAAACAAGCTCTCTAACAAATCAAAATATTTGCTTTTACAATATAGAAAATAATAAGCATTCAATATACCATTTGTTAATAATGAATCAAACTCTCTAACAAATCAAAATATTTTTAACAAATAGAATTCACTCAATTGAAAGATTTTATATTGAATAATAATTCAAAGGATAAAGGAATGAAAACTACAAATTCAATAAAACTTCACCTTAGCCCTACTCACAAATTTAGAAATACATTGTAAGAAAAAAAGATGGGATAAAGAAATAAAAAAGTTAAGAGATACCGGCTCCCTTGATGTCTAATACAAACACCTATTTATAGGAAAACACAATGGATAAATGTTATAACAGTTGGCTAAGGTTAGATAAGTGTTGGAATACAGCTCTAACCAATTCTTTAAGCAAAAGACTTTTTTTTCACACATATTTGATTTTGTTATCCAGTTCTTTGGTGATATATTTGGGATATAGCTCTAACCAAATTATAGATATTTATTTTAGCTTTTTGTAACGTCTTTATTTACCGTATTTAGATTTGTATTTTGAAAGATACAGCTTAAATACCGAGGCATGTTAGGCTGGACCGTGGTTGTATTTTAGTTCTATTAAAGCCTATTTTTGACCACCTAAACACTTGAACTAGTTTGACCTTTGGCTTATAATATTATGAAAGGATAAGTCCATGATTTAGTGACTTAAGAATTGCATAAATTTGATTTCCAGATTGAGAGATATGCCTATTATTCAAAACCTGTGCAAAATCAATTATTTTTCACAAATTAAGTAAACTCTTATTTTGAATCTTTAGATGCTTATTTTAGAAGAGTTAATGACACTCTTAAGTATAAAATGATAATATAAACTTTCAATAAATATATACTTTTCAGTATTTATCATGATGGTAACAGTCGTTGTGAAAGCTTTTAACCATAGAAATAAGGGAGCACCATAATGAAAAAGCTTGGTCATTCCTAATTCTTGAATAATTTTGTGGCATCATTCAACCATACTTATCTGCTTAGGAGTATAAGTACATTATATTTAATGAACTATGGCAGTTGTCAAAAAAAGAGATTTCAATCTAAAGTTAAGAAACTCACCTCCACCATCTGAATGAAAAGTTTTTATTTGTTTGTTGAACTACCTTGCTATGTATTTTTCAAAAACCAAATATGCATGTACAAAGTCAAATTTATGTTACAGAGTAATAATCCATGTATATATTGAAAAATCATCTACTAAACAAGCATAACACCTGAATTTTCAAATAGATAAAATCACCACAAATCCAATGAATTTTATCAAAGATAACAGCACTAGAATGTTTAAAACAATAGAAAAGCAATCTGCTAAGCTTTTCTAACTGATAACTATCACAAAGAAGTTTAAATTTAGTAGCTCCTACAACTTCAATTAACCACTTATTTTTTAATAATTGTAAAGCTAAAGACTGTGGATGTTCTAAATGTTGATGTCGAACTTCTATCGAGTTGAATTTAAAATGATGGATAAATGCAATTCTTATGAGTTAGAAAAGACATACAGATCACCATTGCCCCTCCCTTTTATCAACAGTTGTCCTATTTACCATTCCTTAAAGCAAAAATCAACATTAGAAATTCACAATTTACTTGAAATTAAGCAATTAATTGGCTTAGAGATATCAAATTTTTAGTTAGATCTAGAACAAATAGTGCATTTTGAAGAGGTAAGGTAACCACATTTTATTTTATACTTTTATCACCAACTTTAATAATAGGCAAGGAAGATCCATCTCCAATAAGTACTAAGGTAGATCCTAAATATTTTCAAAAATTAGATAATATACCTAACTTACCTATCATTTAATTAGAAGCTCTAGTGTTAAATGTCCACTTTGTATGTAAAATAGTGTTGTATAAGGTAAGGGATGTGAGAGCTTGAGGGATTTCCTCAATCTGAGTAGATTTTTTAGGTATCCACTAGTAGGTCTTTATAATATGGCCTATTGTCCTTACAATACTAGTAACTTTCTTCATGATACAAGCCTTTTTCTACAAGAGTCATGTGACATTCACCAAGAGGTAAAGGACAAAGATGCTTTGCATCAGATGTCGAATTATCTAAGTAATCTCTATTATTATTTCTAGATTGTTGGGGTTGAAAGCCACGCCCTGTTGATGTGAATTATTTAGAGTTTCCATAATATCCTATAAAGGATTGCTGCTAAGTATGCTGTTGTTGACCATAGAATGCTAGTTAAGGAGAGAACTGCCAAGCTATGATATCTGTATTCCAAAAAAACTAGCATCATCACTAATATAGACTTTTGCAATTGTGACACTAACCAAAGTAGGTAGGCCTTAGAGGCTTCAGCATGGTAGTTGTAAATGTCTTATATTGAGAACTGAGAATAGTAAGAATATTGGAGATATGTCTTAGAACCAATCATGTCATACAGTTCAGGAATATTATTTTATGTATATATATTTATGTAATTAGTTATAAATTAGTTTATGATTAATAAAATAACTTTTATATCATTTTGCATATTCAGTTGCTAGTTTATATAAAATACAGAATGAGATCCTGTGATGTATTATGATGTAAAGACTCTATCTGCAAAGAGTTGTAGATATGAGTATAGAGTCTCTGATTTAAAGACATCTTAATTAGTTTCTGATTGAAGTAATGTTATATGGGAATACAACATTATATGATTGGTATGTTTGATGATGCCAATGATTAGTATTGGATACTAATAGTTAGATGATGAGTCTTATGTCACAAAAGCGTGAACATAAGTAATACGTTAGTGAATGTGTTACTAAATGTGACTAAACATGACGAATCATATGGGTGATTATCTATAGTCAATTATACGTCGCACATCTTTACTAGTATACTACTAGTCCTATGACTTAAGGTGTCACGGCTGCTCTCCGCACAGAGGCACATCATTCACTTGTGTATATAGCATCGAGCTAGTTACGCTTGGTAAAAGAAGCTTACTAGTAATGTGTTTTAGTGTATGAGGACAGGTGATAACCAAAATAGAATCTGCTGGCTTAGATATTGGAGCTTAAGATCCTAAGCGAAATTGTCATAAATGGGAATAAACTCTTTGGGTAAAGCAAGTATGTTAGAGAAAGTGTTTTGTGGATATACGAATCCTGTATATGATTGAGGTTTTGATCCTATGATTGAGTTAGAGGTTTAATGATACCATGACCCACACTCAATTGGGAGTCAACAGCAGAAAAACTTTACTACATACAAGTACGACTATATAGGTTTATCCGATATATTCTTTCATCTGTGTCTAGGGTTCATAACATCATACTTGAGGTTACTCATGATCATTGAGAACTTTGGTTACAAAGAGTTATACCAAAGAGATACTAAAGAATTAGTATCTATCCATGTCCAACTCACAATAAACCTAGAGGGTTACACACATTAATCAATTACTTGATAATGATGGTAATTATTATTATACAATAATTATTAATTTAGTTAATAATATTGTTCCGATACTTTGATCAGACAACAATTTAATTCTTTATTATAAAGAATAAATCTTCTGGTTAGAATGCTCTAGCACTCGTATGCGTGGAAAATATTTTGGTAATTTATAGGATAACGTAAATATGATTTACGGATATATATGATATTGAAAAAATATATAAGATATATATAGATATTAATGAATTAATGAGTCTATTCATTATTGATTATTTAAATGTTATTTAATCAAATAGTTATTTGATTGATAAGTGGCACCATGTGACGTTACCAAGTGTCAAGCTTTATGATTAAATCTTATCCATTTATTTTGAATCAATGGTTAAGATTTAATGTATTAATATTGATTAAAGTAATTATTTAAAAAAGAAAATATCTTTTTTCAAATATTAATATAATATTAAATATCTAAAATAATGATTACATATTTATTTATTAAAGTAATATATAAATATCTAAATAATTATTATTTAATTATATTATTAAAGTAATAATATAAGATATTTAAGTAATTATTATATTTTATATTATTAAAGTAATAATATAATATATGTATATATATGTATGTGTGTGTGTGCGCGCACTAATTTGATTAATAGATTATATTATTACATTAATTTGATTAATTTTAATTGAATTCACCTATCATTGTTAGACACTTGACATGGGTTAATTCATTTGACAAATTAAATGACCAAAGGTGTTACACGTATGGAATTGTAAAAGGTGAATTTGAATTTGAATTGAATTTGATTCAATTTGAACTTAAATAAAGTAAAGACTTAAGGGTTAAGTCTTTAACTTTAATAAAAAGGGTGATGCTACTTTCCTCTTCCTTGATTTTTCCCAAGAGCTTGTTTCTTGAACCCAAAAAAAAAAGTTATGCTTTGTTTTAAACAAAAACCAAAGGAAAAAAGAAAAATACGAGAGAAATAAAAAATAAGAAGAAAAGAAAGAGATTAAAAAGAGTTTCATTTCTCTTCTCTACCGGTCAACTAGAGTTTTTTAAGTATAGAAAACTTAATATTAGCTTGGTAAAGCTAATACCCATAGTTTAGAAATCCCATCATGAAACAAAAATCATTTTCACTAACCTGATGTATGGATACACTTGGAGGCAAGTGAGGAGCTTGACTTACTTTTTTGAAAAATCAATTTGAAGAAGTATGACTTTTAAGCTTTATATTTTATGATTAAAATGTTTAAATTTTAATATATGCATATGTACATTTTATGATCCTTTGGGAATTTTTCGTACATTCCATGTGACAGCTATAGGTTTCCACGAGCTTGTGCGCAAGAATCGGTCCTGGGAGTGCTCGCCCTACCTCCATTTAAAGAAGACATAATACCTTTTCTTTATCTAAGATAGGTTTTTTATGGCTGCAAGATTGTCAAACAAACCTTTGATCATGCTAATGTGGTCGGCAATGGTTTTATTTTTATCTTTACAAAGATACATTACTTGTTGTCGTATTGAAAATTCTCTCTCATGTAAATCTTGTGCATATGAATTTTTGAGAGCTTCCTATACGGAGTATGTTATGTTTAAACCAACAACGAGTCTAAAAGCTTCTTTAGAGAGTGTGCCTATGATCGATCCACAAAGAAGACGATCAGACTTGCACTAGACTTTGGAAATTTCTATTAGTATTGGTATAAAATTTTATGCATTTGTGTTTGAAGTTGGAGTTGTATATTTGGTAGGGGCTGAGCCTTCTGTGATTAGATGTTCAACTAGTTCTTGACTTTCTATTAAAGCAATGTTTGTTCATGCTACAAAAGATAGTTGATTAGAGTGAGTAAAAGTGTAATGAATTTTTTGACATTTAGAGAGAGAGAGAGAGAGACATCATGGCAAAAAATAGAAATGGTTAAGTGCTCACAACCTAGTGCTTTGATACTGAGAAGAATTTTGAAAAACAAAAAAAGAACTCTAGAATAGATAAAATATTGTCTATATGTTTATTAAATGATGACAATCGACCCTAAGACTCACTACATGTTGATTCCTATTTAAATAAAATAAGATTAACAGCTCTACACTATTTTCATAAAAGCTCTGTTGCTTGACTAATTCAATCAATGCACTTGGACTTGAATTTGATCTAATGCATTATTTTTTAATGACTAATTGATTTGATTGTGTTGTTAGTTCATGCAAGATTTTATCATCTTGTTAGACAATCTTGTTGTTTGAATTTGCTGACCCCAAGTCTTCTTGATCACTCAAACTCTCTCCATTAATTATGAAATCTTTGTGAGGATTCACAACCTTATCACTCCAAGATTTTTGGGTTTTCTTATCACTCCTTTGTTCTTTATAAATTCTATTGTCGAGTTGTGAGATATTGCTAACAATTTTCTACATAAACTTGATAGCTACACAATCCTAAAATAACTAGAAAATTTAAAACAATATGTAAAGAAGTAAACTTGGAAGTCTACAATTGTTTCAAAATAATTGCAACAAAAATTTTGATTCCAGAATACATAAATGATGATTTAAATTCTTGCGTCCATAATAGTTTCTATAAGATGCCAACATTGAAAATTCTAACACCAGGTGACCTCCTAAATCCTTTATAAGAATTTTCTAAAAGTAGCTTCATGTCCCATTCAATTAAAGTTAATTAAAAGGTAAACAAAATTCAAGAGCAAAAGCAGCAATAGAAGGCTCACATTATGATAGAGTAATTGATTTTCAATAGCTATGAGTTGAAAAGATAAGTAACTCCTTGCGCAATTATATCTCCACATGCTTGGATGATAAAAATATCACAGATGAAAATATATATTAGCACTAAACGGGAAAGAATGAAAAACAGTTGGATAAGCATTATGATTGCAGTAACACAACAAAAATTGAAAGCAAAATAATATGCCAGTTTAAATGATCATGCATCTCAAGTATTATTCATGTGTAAGAAACTTAAACTGAAGGGACAAAGCAACCATATTGGCAATTGGCTAAAACACGCAAGACCTTAATGTAGGGTTTACTTGGGGCATAAAACAACTTAATATTTATATCACAAGTCACTAGACCACTAATAACTATATTAACTCTATCATTTCAAATTTATGTTCCCTATGCTATTAAAAGCATGGAATGCCTATTGCATTGACTGATGTTATATATCAAAACCATAAAGTCATGCTTAGAATAATTTCTATCAAAAAATGGGAAGAATAAAAAGAAATTGGTCTTAATCCTAGAGAACTGATAGTGATAACCACTGGTTGCAAAAAAATCGAGACGGGCTACCTTTTACCGGCCGATTTTCTCTTAAACAAAATTCAGATCCGTGCAGCACTCTCTAGCGCGTTGAACTAGTAAGTCAGTCTAAACAAATTTGCACGTAGCATACACAAGTAGGTTAGTTGTCTACAAATGTAAGCAACCAAAAGACAATAATTGAAAACAAACAAATATCGTATAGCAACACAATTCGATGCAACATTGATAAAATATGCAATAAGCAAACAAGCGATATACAAGCAATCAATGAGCATACAAGCATTGAACAAACAAGCATCACAACACATTGGACAAACAAGATTGAACAATCAATACAAGTTACTCATTTCATTAATTCCAAGGACAGAGGTTACACAATAACGTCCTATTGGTGGCTCCCTAACTTGCTGCCATGGGTACATTAGTTGGCCCTGAATGAGCAAATACGGGTGACCTTTACACCTTCTTCCACCTAATCTATCGGCGTCCTTGACAATTGCACTGTCTTGAAGTCTTCAATCTTCTGCTGAAACGGCATAGTTTTTCGGCTTTCTCCTAACATGTTTCTTCTTCTTCAAAGCCCTTCCACTTCACGAGAAACTCCTTATAGCGTAGTCTTTAATGCGCTAATGAGTGCAGACGAAATTCAGAATTGTGCGGCATTCACTAGTGCATTGAACTAGTTATTTAGCCTAAACAAGTCTACAAGCAGTAAGCACAAGTAGGTTAGTTTTTTTTACAAACGTAAGCAAATAAAAGACAATAATAAAAAATAAACAAATATCGTATAGCAACACAATTCAAGACAACATTGATAAAATACTCAATAATCAAACAAACGACATACAAACAAGCATTGAACAAATAAGCATCGCAATACATAAGACAAACCAGATTGAATAATCAATGCAAGCAACTCATTTCATTAATTCCAAGGATAGAGGAGTATACAATAATGCCCTATTGGTGCCTCTCTGACTTACGGCCATGGGCTCATTAGTTGGCACTGGACGAGTAAAGACGGGTGACCTTTATACCCTCCCCTACTTAATCTATCAGCATCTTCGACAATTATGCTGTCGTGAACTCTTCAATCTTCTGCTGAAACGGCTCTAGTTTTTCAGCTTTCTCCCAACTGGTTTCTTCTTCTCCGAAGCCATTCCACTTCATAAGAAACTCCTTGTAACATAGTCTTTACCCCCCATCTCTCTGTCCACTTGTCTTTTTGCTAGAATTTCTTCAACTTCTTTAATAGTCTTCTTCTGTGGCTACTCCTTGATCTTCTCTTTTGTTGGTTGGTGGTGCACAAAATCCTCCTTGTCGGCATGGTATAGCTTCAATCTACAAACATGAGAAACTGATTGCATCTTTATCTAGACTGGCATCTTGACCTTGTACTAAGTCTTCCTTACTTTGGCGATGACTAGAACTAGACCTTCATACTTCATACTTTGGCGAGTCTGTTTTAGAATTAACTTAATTAACACTAAGTCTCCAGGCTTGAACTCAAGCAGTCTTCTACTTTTGTCTGTCCACTTCTTCGTCCTAACGGCGGCTTTCCTTAAGTAGGCTCGAGATATTTCGGAGTTAGTTCTGCATTCCTTAGTGAAATTAAAAGCCCGAAGAACCTTTCTCTTATATTCTGACTGTGTGAGGTAGAAGTGGTTGTTGTTCAGTCACTACTTCAAAGGGATTTCGGTTTGTTGCTAAGCTCTTCTTTGCATTAAAGCAAAACTGTGCTACGTCAAGTAATTACGCTCAATTTTTCTGGTTGACATTGGTAAAATTGTGCAAATACTCTTCCAACATCCCATTAAATTTCTCTGTCTGCCCATTGGTCTAGGGATGATAACTTGATGAGATATTCAGCTGTGACCCAAGATGATTAAACAATTCGAACCAGAATATTCTGACAAATCTATTATCTCGGTCGCCTACAATGTGCTATGGTACTCCCTAATACTTTACCGCATGTTTGAAGAATAATCTCATCGTTTTCTTTGTTCTGTAGTATTTTAGGACTGTAATGAATGTTGCATATTTAGAAAACTTATCAACAACCACCAAAATATAAGTTAAATCACCAATCTTCGGAAGGTTGGTGATAAAGTCAAGTGAAACACTCTCCTACAGTCGACTTGGCACATTCAACAACTCCAACATTCCTGGGGTTATTCAGCTTTTCCACCTTATCTTGTTGGCAAATAAGGCAAGTCTTGGTATACTCCGCTACATCATCTTGCATCTGCTTTTGGAACGTATAGGCGACAGTCCTTCGTCTACAAAAGTCTGTCTTCCACCTAAAATTGGTGAGTCTTTTTTTCCTCCACAATTTTCATAATCGTTAGGCAAACAGGATCTTTCTCTAGGTTTTCAAAGTGAAAATTGAATTCCTCAAGGAACTCCTACAATTGGGCCTACTTTTGGATCAACTTCGGCTGTGTAAAAAAGTGGCTAACAGCTGTATTATCTATCTTCACCACAAACTTAAATCCTAGTAGATAATATCTTCATACCCACAAGCAATATAACACAGCTAAGAGTTCTTTTTCTTGAGCAGTGTACCTCTACTTCCGATCTAATAACTTTTGGCTCTTATAAGCTACTAGGTGGCCTTTCTGTTATAAAACTCCCCCAATACAAAATTAGATGCATCTATCTGCACCTCAAATCGCTTGGTTATATCTAGAAGGCTAAGAACCAGATTTTTCACCATTGCTTCCTTTAAGCTGTCGAGGTGTAAACATTATTCTTTGAACATAGGGGTAAAATGGTCATTTAATAACATTCATTATCCCACACGCATGAATCAAAATTTATTTGTTACATTTAAGAGGCTTAAGAGAACTTAAGTTGGCTTAAATGAAATGATTAATATAAACTTATTAGTATTTTTCAAAAGTTTGAAAAAAGAACTAAATTGTAAGTTTTTAGGGACCAAATTGCAAGATTTTTAAATAGTAAAAAATGATACTGTAGCAATATCACTGTAATAGTACTGTATCAATCGGTCGACTGGTTGCTCAATTCGGTTGACTGGCAAAAGCTATCTAAAGGGGAAAGAAGGAAGCGGTCGACCGGTATGAGGAAGCGGTTGACTGGTACGAGGAGGCGATCAACCGATACGAGGAGGTGGTCGACCAGTAGGGGCTTTTTTGGGGGAAAAAGAGGGAAGCAGTCGACTGGTTACCTTATCCAATCTATCGATTCCTTGATCCAATAGACCGGTTCATTGAAAAAAAATTAAATTTTTCTTGACTTTTCAAAGAATTTAGGGGTATTTTAGACTTTTTACACCTCTTAATATATATACACACCCTTTATTTATTTTAACACCTCTCTCTCTCTCAAAACACCTGAATTTTCTTTCCTCCTTCTCTTTAAAATACGTTTTCTGTCTCCTCATAAATTCTTTACAATTTCTCAAAATTCCTCCAATTAAATTTGAAATTTCCACCACTAAATGAATTTTTATTGTATTCTCTTCGATTTGGAACCTATTTTGGGTTAAATGGAGTAAGATTAAGTGAAGACAAAAATTAAGTTTCAACTCATATTTGGGGTTTTCACTTTTTAACAACTAATTGCGACTTCTACGAGCGATAAGCCTAATAACTCTTAATAGTTATAATTTTAACATTTAAAATGTAAAAGGAAATTAGGAATTACTGTTCATATGAAAATTTACGTTTTGGTTTCACTTAGGAAACGTAAAATCGTGTTTATAATGATAATTGAAAGAATATTACGTCAAATAAGCATTGAATCATCATTTGAAGAATTATATTGATATTTGTCGAAAATATGGATTTGTGTGAAATTGCAGTAAATGGAATTGTATAATATATATATATATATAAATACACACACACATCGAATGATGTTGAGAGTGGGCGTAATTGCCTTAAACATAAATGTGAAATAGGGATGTTAATGACTATGGGATTTCATTGTTGAAAATTGAATAATGGCTCGTTAAATTAGCCTCATGATGTGTCATGTGTAAAATAAAGGAATTAAGTCATGTTTTCCATTAGCATTGCATTTAATGCATATATATTAAATTACATCTGAGTCATGAAATTGATAAATATATGTGTGTACTATTAGGTTCAGTAAACCTACGAGAAGGGCCGACTGAACATGAGGATATGTAGTGGGAGTGGTTACCCTTCCCTAAGTTGTAAGTGGATTTATACATATATAATTATGTAAATAGAAATGCATGTGATATTATATGTATGCATGTGTGTTAAATTGTTAAAAAGCGAATGTTTATTATTATTATATATTGATATTGGGATGTGTGATTTTATATGATCTGTTATTGATAAAATTGTTTAGATATACATACTAAAATGGCCAGGAGGTCAAAAATTGATTTATATATATATATATATATATATTTTATAATCTGTGTTTGAGAATGAGTTGGCCGGAAAGGCCGAGTTTGATCTAAATGAATTGAAATCATTGATTTGTAAATGTTTTGTTTTGAGCATGTATATTGGTAATGAGGCCGTTAAGGCCAATTATTGTTGTATGTCCAGTGGGCTAGGTTATTTACTATATATACAGGGCTATTACTTGTGGACAGACCTATGAGAGGCCGCATAGGTTACACAGTGAGTCCTCTCGTCTTGACTCACATGTTTTGTCTCGAGTTTTCTAGATATGTATTTTTTGGATATATGTATTTTCCTAAGAAATTGGTTTTATTTTAGATTTTGAGAAGAAATTGTAAACTAAATATTTATGTTCGTTCAACCCTTATGCAATATTTTTAAATTGATATTTATATTAATTATATATGTTGTGGATGAATTGATTATAGAGATCAATGCTTTGATAATACTCCCATGGATAAGAAGTATGATTATGAACTGTTTTCAAGAGTGTAAGATTTACAAGTTAGCCTTATGGGATCTCTTGATACGATCTAAGCATAAAAGTTATATCAGAAGAGTCTGTGGTGATTATCACAAGTGGACCACAAGGTCGGGATGTGACGCGAAGGCTCTTCTACACTGCTCAGACCATTCCCACGTTACGCCCTTCTTCAACAGCTCAGTTAACGATGCAGCTTTCTTTGAGTACCCTTCTACGAACCGTCGGTAATAGCTAACCAATTCAAGGAAGGATCGTAACTCTTTTATGCTTGTCGGCGTCTTCCAGTGTTGGATAACCCTCACCTTGTTCAAATCCATCCTTATGCAACCTTCCTCTATCACATGGCTAAGGAATTTAATGCACTTCTGGGAAAATGAACACTTCTCTTTCTTCACAAAGAGTTTATTGTCCTTCAACTTCTAGAATTCCCTAACCAAGTGTTTCTTATGTTCTTTTAAGGTTTTGTTGTAAACCACGATGTCATCAAGATACACAATTATAAACTTGTCCAAATATTCGTGGAATACATCATTCATTAATGTGCAGAAGGTTGTAGGAGCATATGTTAACCCGAACGGCATCACCAAAAACTCATACAATCCATATCCAACCGCAAATCTAGCTTGGTGAAGTAGCTTACCGAGCTCAGCTAATTAAATAAATCTGCTATCAGCGGAATGGGATAAGTGTTATGGACCGTCAACTTGTTGAGAGCTCTATAGTCAATACACAACCATAAGGTCCCATCTTGCTTCTTTTGGAACAACACCGGGGCTTCGAATGGTGCTTTTGATGGTTGTATAAAGTCAGCCTCCAACAATTCATTTAATTATTTATGGAGTTCGGCTAGTTCTAGTGAGGACATTCTGTAAGGGGCACGTGAAGGTGATTTCATCCCGGGCACCAACTCGATCTGATGATCAATTACTCTACTTGATGGCAAGGTCTTTGGCAGTTGATTCAACATCACTTCTACAAACTCTTTCAATATATCCGTAATCTTTAATGGAGTCAGCATTTCTTCCCTCTCTTCAACTTAGGTCAGAATTACGATGGAGGGTTCACCTATCTTAATCTCTTTCTTGAATTGAAGGGCGAATAAAAGTTTTACCTTTGTCGGCTGTTTGACCTTAGCTGGCACCATCCCGGGTAAGGCTTTAGAATCCCATGATTAACAAACTACCGGCAGATAGAACTGGGATTGCGCCCTTTTCCAACAAGAAGCCCATTCCCAAGACAACATCAAAGTCATCTATCTGTACGGCCACAAGGTCCAATTGACCTTCCTAAGTGCCGATCCTCATCGGTACTTGCTTTGCCAACCCGCTTTTGGGTAAGGCTTTAAAATTGACTAACTTTATACGGGCAACATCCTTCTCGAGCTTCAGTTTAAAGCACTTTGCTTCTGAAGCGAAAATAATGAAGTTATAAGTGGCCCTTATGTCCACCATAACACTTTTTATCATAATCTCATTGATTAGGGCATCAACATACAATAGACTATTTCCTGCGGGCTTCTTGCACTCGGATTCTTTCTTCAGGGCATTCAACATCCTCAATGCTACCATATAACTAGTTTCTTCTGTCTCTTGATCACACATAGGTGCCTCTTGTAGTTGATCTTCAATTGTCATGGTACTTAGTCTTGTCTTTTTGAGGCACTCTGAGGCTCTATGCGGGTCATTGCATAGCCAACATCCAAACAGCCTCTTACCTGCTTCCTCATTATTGAAAAATGTTGGTTTTCTCTAGTAGTTCATCTTTGGCTTTTGGGCGCTTCCCCACCTTTGTTGGGGCCCAATTCTTGGGCTTTTTGTTCCGATTACCATTTTTTTCTGACATGGGTAACGACCTTTTTGCTTGGAGACCATCACGGGAGTAATCTGATAGCCGTTCAGTGGCAGTTTGTGAAGATGGGAGATCTTACACCCTTTATTGCTGAAGCTCATTTCGGGCCCAAAGTTGAAGGCCTTCAATAAAGTGGAACAATCGATCTGACTTGGACATATCTTAGATATCTAACATCAAACTCAAGAATTTCTTCATATACTCGCGGATTGTTCCAGTTTGGGTTAACCCACATAGTTGTTTCTGTTGGAGATATGCCCTAGAACCAATCGTGTCATACGGTCTAGGGATATCATCTTTATGTATATATATATAATTTTG
>JAXCLQ010033560.1:8168-22456 GCA_035584115.1 Cedrela odorata | reverse complement strand
TTTTTCATTTTTCTTGGAGATTTTAGGAAAGTTTAGTGAGTATTAGCATATAAAGAACGAGAGATCTTGAAGTTATGAATGGAAAATCATTGAAGTTATCTGCATTATTTGTTTTGGGTTGCATGGACACTTTGTCAGCTACGACATCTCACGATCACTTTTTTTTTTTCCAAAACTAACCTGATGAATGAGCTGAGAAACTTAATCAATATATTTGTAATTACAAAGAGAGTGTAATTACATAGACAATTCTCAAATTCATAGTAATTATATATTCTCTAAACTTCTCCAGAGATAATATCTTGATTATAGAATCGGCTATCATCGCCTCTAAAAAAATATATTCGATTTTAATTTCATCCATCTCTACTGTATTTTGAATACTGTAATAATTAATTAAAAATACAATATATATTGATCAAATACAATAGTTAAAATTTTATTTACTGCAACAATTATATCATGCGGTAGTTATAAATTAAGACGAATAGCATAGCAATTAATTTAAAAAATACTCTTAAGCATAAATTAGGTTGATATTATGTTTGTCTAGTGAAAAAGTTATAAGATGTGAAATATTAAAGTTCTGATAAAAGTATTACAGCCCATGCAAAAAATTAAAAAAATAAATAAAATCTGTTGTAATAACTGTTGCAGTGTTTATGCCGTCTGTTTCTGTTGCCATACTTGTTATTCAACGTAATCTCAAGTTTTGTAGACAATAGAATTCTTCTTTTTCTTCTCCTTCTTCCATCTCAGATTATGATCAACGGCTTACTAAACATGAACCATAAAGATATAGAAGTATGATGATTAAAAAACCCATGTGGGAATGATCAAATTGTTATAGCTAACATCTAACACACTATAACAATCTCATACTTGCACTGATTCTACATCTATATTTAATACAGATTGATTAATTTATTAACTTTTACTTTTTACAACAGAAATAACAAGTTGGAATCCAAAGAGAGTCTTCTCTTCTCTGTAAAAAAAAAGGTACAATAATAACATTGAGATTGAAGGGCATCTAAAACTTTACCATGGGGATGGAGTTTTCAATTTCATATAGATAATCTTCTGATATATAAATGCAGTACATGATGCAACCCAGTACTTATAAAGATGATAAAGTAAAAATGAAAAATCACAGAAAGAAAGTTATTTAACATTTGCATATTTGTGCCAACAAAGTAGCATTATCATACATCTTCTTGCTAAGTTAAACCTTGTCCATCTCTCTTTCACCATTGCCAAACACCCATGCTTCTCTGGAACTTCGTCTTTATTTTGCTTCTCTTTCCCTCTCCCAAATATGCATCCCATTTGAAATTAATACAGAGATAATAAAATTTTAAACCCTAACCCATGAAAACCCAGGAAAAATATGTCATGAAAATTTGTAAGTCTTTGAATTTTCTTAATAAACAATGAAAAATTTTCGTGTACGGATTATGATATCTTTTTTTTTTTTGGTCTTACTGCAACCCCTACTACTACAAGAACAGTTTCTTCAACTACTTCTTTCTCTCTTATTTGTGTACGTCTCTTCATATAATTATACATATAACTATATATATATATATATATTTCTGTTTTCATGTGATTGTTTTACTGAAAATTGGCAAGACATGGGATTTCATTTTATTACCTTTGCGATTACTTAGATTTTTACTTGCTTGCCCATTTCTCAGAAGCAACCGAATAATCTTTGGTCCACCACTTCACGGTTTCGATTAGACAGAAGACAGTTCCTGCAAATTTAATTTCTAGCTAGCTAGCCAACGTTTGATTATTAGTTGTAACGTAATAGTAATGAAACCTTTTTGTCAAAGGAAGATAGTTTCTTGGTTCTAAGAAGGTATAAGCTTTACTCAAAACATTTTTCTATGTATAGAAATTCCAGAACATGAAATTAAAACAATATTAACAAAAAGTATAGCTTGAATTCATAATTTTAACATTCCTTTGTGTTGTATGACGCTTGCTTTAGTGGTAATAATAAGATAATTGTTTTGTAAACGTAAGTAATATGAAATTCAGTCATCAAATTAAATAAAATTATCCCAACAAAGCAATATATGAATATGACAACTTTGCAAAATTGAATTTTTATAGGGGAGAAAGAAAGGAAGAGTGGTAGCTAGCAGAATTAATGGAATGCAAGGTTTCTGTTTAAGAAAAAAGACCAGTGGGTCGTGGAAAGATAGTTGGCGTTTCTCACATTTTTGGTAACAACATTAACAACAATTGATATATATATATATATATATTAATTTCCAGGCATACATTAATTCATGTATGATCCTGGAGCCTGGATGTAGTTGAGTTGTTAACTAGCTAGCTGTAAGCCAACTTCGGATCTCTGAAAGCTAGACTATACTGAATTCATTTTCTTCCTTCTCAGTAGAACTATTGAAGCTTTTTTGCATTCAAATTAAACAGTTTGCCAATTAAGATATTAATTTTACTTATTAAACTAACTAGCATTCACATCAGTGTCGTTACTAATGCTTCCTTTTTCTAAAATAAATTAAGAATTGGTGTTACTAACTATAACCAACATAAAAATTACAATATTAATATAATCTGTAAGGGATAAATCATCATTAGCTTTAAGCAGAGTTAATTAACTATTCGACCTTCCAATTTAATTTTCAAGTCAACAAATGGCAGTAAGTATAAATTTGAACAGTCCTAACAATCGTCTCGCGGGTACCTTGCCTCTTTATGTTGCTGCCTGTCCTTCCCAGAGAGAGATTCCATTCATTAATTTCTGTTTCTGTTGCTGTTGCTCTTGGTCTTCTTGGTCCGGTTTCATGTACAGTCTTCAGTATCACGATCATGGCCAATCCTTCTCAGATGTTGTTGTATTACTTGCAGAATTTTTGAATTTTGGGGCACCCGGCAAATATTCCTTAAAAGACAAATTTACTCCTACTTAAATATGGCTTTGTTTACATTTTGGTGAAAATATGTATGGGTATTTTAGACTTTTGATGAACATAAAGTGGGGTGCTCCTTAGTAATTAGGTCATACAGTTTTGGAAAAAGAATGATGGATTTAAATGCAATGACCCAGCTTTCAGCTTTGGTAGTCGCGGTTTTAAATGCTCAGGCAGAATTTCTCTTGCCTCTTCCTCTTTTAAATCCTCCCCCCAAACATTCTCAAATCTCACATCTATCTTCTCACACTTTCTTTCTTTCATAGTTTTCTTCTCTCTATGATTTATTTTTTTAATTTTCTATCTTTAACCTTTTGTCTTCTCTGCCTTGTTCATTCTTTCTCTGTTTGATTCTCAAATGGTAGCTTTCGTGTTCCTTTTAGGGTTATTGTTAAACTAACAGAAGAAACTTTCAGAGGGTATTTTCTTTTTCATGCACAGAATATATATACATGAAACAGTAAATGTGATATTGGCCTGGTTCACTCAGACTAAATTACCAAACTTTCTAAGAACAAATTAATGTTCTTAGCTAGATCAGCTTATGGTTTTGGTTTGATTGAGCCGTGCCAATATCTCATTGCTCTTTCATTCCTCCAAGACTACTGGAATATCAATCACAAAAGGTTTGTACTGAAGCTCTCAAACTTGATTTCTGTTTCCTGAAATCTATCATATTCCATAACATATAGTACATATATGTTGTAGTAGAATCTCTGTTATTACTGGAAAGTTTTATCTCTACATCATGCAATGAGAATGTAACGATGACATGAAGCTACAGAAACGGAAATATATTCTTAACAAATAATAATAAAGAAAACAAGAGGAACTTAAAGAAACAAAACATATCTTTTTAACCTACCCCTAAAGAGAAGGAAAAGTAAGACAGAAACTGAACTACTAATTCAATAATTTGTTTGTGAAAATGGAAAGGTGATATTGATAATCTTCTGGGACTCAGTTGTCTACCTGACCTTGAACTTTTTGTTTAATGCTTAGTTATATTATTATAATAGAAGTTTATGTTATCATGTGCAACACATGAATCCATGATATAATCTTGTTGAAATATGATTCTAAAGGGGATTTAGTAAGTGGGTTTAAGAGGTTTTATGTTTGGGTGTTTTTTTTTTTTTGGACAGATCTTTTAACTTTGCTTTCTTCAGTTTTTGGAAAATTTATTTAAAAGAGCAATTAATAGATACAGTAAAGAGTGATGAATGAAAAGAAAGAAATACATGTACCCATTTCTTACTGTCTAGCTATATGTATATCAACCTCGGGGTGCCCATACCTGACCATAACTACACCACTATTCGGAGAAGTTAAAATAAAATGTATCATGTCAAATCATTTCTACTCTTATGCAGTCTTGTGTTTAAGCCACTACTGCTTGCAATTAATCCAGGCAACTATGAGTTTTTCTTGGTCAGATGAACAAATTTAATGAATTCCATCTGCTCTGCTGATTGTAAGAGAAAGGGCGAAAGGATGCATATAGTCCTCGCCCAAAACCCCTCCCACTCCCAGAACATTGGGACATAACTCTATGTTCGATATTGGATGAACCTCTATAACTTGTAATAAAACACGCATGATTGATGACATAATTAGGCGTAAACTTAGCATTCTAGTATCAAATTTAGAATTTATAATAACTTGCGTTTTAATGTGGTACGTCAATTTTATATAACTCTTTCATGTCATAAACGTGATATGGTTGGTACATTTATGGTTGGATTTCACTAGCAAATAACACCCTTTTAAAAGATTAAAAAGTTAAAATCTACAAAATTTAAAAAGTTTTGTCAAATAAACACGAAACTGAGCATTGGACCATTCTTGTGCAAGTAAACGGAAGCTGAATTGAGAAATTGGAGATGATCGGTGATCGCATCAAGTGAGAAAATAAAAGATGTTTTTCTCCTCATAGATTATTGAGTTTACACAGTTTAACCAATAGATTTGTCGACGGAAGTAACCCTATATGTGAGGAGAGAGTGTGTGCAAACGATGGGCAATTACACGATTAAGGTTTGTTTTCCCAGACGCGCTAGGGAGATAGTCTGCCTATTTTTCTGCACGGTGAGTTAGTTTCCGATGCAGTTTCATCCTTCTGATTGGCCTTTGAGATCAATCAGTTGTCAACACTGCATCGTAATTTTCGAGGTTATGCAATGCATACCCTTGTAGATCATGGGCACGAAGATATAAACAAAATTGATTAATTAGTACATCTGGAGAAGATTGCTCCAATAAGAAAACTCAGTAGCCAATGGCCCAATGCCATCCCCTCAATATCTTACCAAATTAAAGAAAATGGCAATTACAGTTAAAAGAGAGAATAGATGGATGGCTATGTCCGGTCTTTTTCAGGTCCCAAGCAAGCAAGTATTGCCGTGAGTCAAACAAAGAAAAGTCAACACTGGGTCTCATAGTTCCCAGGTTTGAATTTCACAGATCAAATCAAAGTCTCGGTTAAAAGGCCAAAACAGAAATGGACCACTTACCCTTTCCACGTGGGATTTGCCTCAGCATTTTGGTCCGTTCAAGAAACACTGCAATCTCCATGCCTTGTTGTTCCTTAAATATTTAAAAATATTATTTTAATTAATTAATTTGTTTAATTCACAATTTTAACTAATTGTGAATTAAATTTATGACACGTGGCTTTAATAAAAAATTCAAGGGTCTCAATATTCACTACATTTTGGATTTACACAAAATTCGCACTTAGCGTTGGACGGAAGGGCTAGGCTACCGCGTGCCCACCTAGTTTTATGGTAGGGCCGAGCTGACGTTTTCAAGTACAACTTTACTCACGTCAAAACATGTCCAGGTCCCGGGATTTGTAAATTGATTATCCAATCAAGAAAAACTTTGGACGTCTCTCCTCGTGATACACTATGTTCACTGGAACCCCCATGCTGATGTGGAGATCCCCGAAACCTATTCCCCTGTGTAGTGTGTGTATGCTCAAAAAGCATCACTTTCTTTCGCTCCTCTTCTCTCTCTCTTCTTTCTTTCGATTCTTCAGAAACGTTCCATCGTCGTCATGTAAAATGTTCGTCTATATTACTACAACTTGTTGAGTTTGTTGTTATTGCAGTGTTGTTTGTTTAATGGCGATTGAGGATGACTTGGAGAGTTGTGGTAGTAGAGTTGTTGAGTCACTTTCGCTTTTGAATCCAAGACAGCACAGGCAGAAATTTGAGGTTTACGGCGAAGTGCTTCGTCGAATTCAAGAATTGAATTACGATGAAGCTAACCTTCCTGGATTTGATGATCAGCTCTGGCTTCACTTCAATCGGCTTCCTGCTCGGTATTACTTTAATTTAGCCCTAAGTGATTTTCGTTTTTTTTTTTCATTTCTACTGTTTGGTTCCTGAGAAAAAAAAAATGCAGGAAAATAGAAATGATTGGCTTCCAGTAAACTAACACCGTTATAGAATTATAAGTTCTCTCTTTTGTTTCTTTAACTGTTTTATAGTTATTATTAGTTGGTTATCAAAAGATCGTCGACAATTCAGAAGTCAAATCTTCCAAACAAGTCGTTAACAGTTTTTACACCTGACTTTGCTGTTACATATCTCAGCATCGGACGAGTTAAAAGTCAATAGAATTACTGTTTTAGTTTTAAAATTGATACTTGATTGGCCGAAATTGTTTTATAATTTTGTTGAATTATTTGATTCCTGCTGTGCTTTGTAGTTACGCATTGGATGTGAATGTGGAGAGAGCAGAAGATGTGCTTACACATAAGAGATTACTGCAGCTTGCAGAAGACCCTGCTAATCGGCCTGCATTTGAAGTTCGTACGGTGCAGGTAAGCACATGTGGATTTGTGTGGAAAGCAAACACAATATTCAACTCTGTTTTGAAATTTTACTATTTGCTAAACGTCTGCTGGGGTTTTACTTGAAGTATTCTGGCCATGATAACCTTTTTTTTTTTTTTTGTAATTTAATTTACCCTTAAGCAGGTTTATTCTGCTAGCAATGGTTATTATGTTGATTCTGTCAATTCAGATAGTTCAATGAATGAAGATGCACAAAGTTCTTATCATCCAAACAAACAGGGGTATGGCTCGTTGCTTTGTTATGCGATGGTTACATTTATTATTTTCATTTAACATTTCCCAACATCACTTGATCTGTCTTTAATGCTCATCATTCTTGTTCCTTTTAGTTCTGGACTTGAATGTATGATTAATTTGCACTTGCTTCTACGTCTCTCAGTGTCCACCCACCACCTACCTTTGGCTCATCCCCTAATTTTGAAGCATTCACACTTTACGCCAGAAGATATCAATCTGATGAGGGAGACAGTGCCATGAATTTGTCATCACACCTTTCTAAGTAAGAATTTCAAATCAGTAAGAATTATCTCTATTATGTCTTATTGAGCTAAGTGACTCCGCTTTCCCCTTTATCCTTTTCTTTACTCAAAACTGTCAAGGCTTCAAATAATAGCTAGAAAATATTATTGTATTGGCCTATTATTATTATTATTATTATTATTATTATTATTATTATTATTATTATTGCTTAAATTGATATGCATGAAACTAAACTTAAAAAGCACATGGTCATTGAAAGTTATTTGCACTCTTTGTGGCTTTAATTCTGTATTTTCGTGAATCCTACGATTTAGAATCTACAAGTCTTTTTAGCAATTTATTTTATGTTAGTTTCTCTTAATTTCAAACTCTGTTAATTCATATTTGGCAATCTTCTAGGCCTATGCACGAGATCACTTTTTCAACCATTGACAAGCCAAAACTCCTTACTCAGGTATTTGACAAATATTTTATTTGCTTGCACTGGAAGCACCCTTTTGTTTTTTATATCTTAGCATTTAGCTATTTGTATTGAACTTAGCATTAATTGAAGAAATAATCAGTACCCTATAGATTGAACCATAGCAATATATGCAGAAAGGAACTCTTTACTTTTTTTTATTTTAATCAAATGCATTGTTTACTGATTTTAACACTGTCAACCTTTTGCTTTTGTACCTTTGGAAAATAACTGTTCTTTTACTATGATTACCTAGTTGGAAGAAACTGATATCATACTCTTATTATTCGTTTGCTAGACGCTTTGACGATGTCCCAATAAATAACATTGTATGATTTAGCAATCAAGGTTCAAGAGCTGATGTAGGAGCTAAAATAAACATTGTTATAGTGTGGTTTGATAAAAGTTGGAGAGTTTCTTATAATATGAACTTCATATAATCAGATAGCTGATGCTGATTGGTTTTCTTTTGACAAGGTATGGTTGGAGGGAGAAATTTGGGTGGGTTAACCTCAAAGTTCTTGTTTGGTCCACTTATTGTAAATTGTATGAACCATTAAATCCGTAGTGTCTGAAGATGTAAAGGATACAACGAATATATGCCATATTCATGAATTCACTGTTTTCTCAACTCTTGCTTGTTGGCATGCCATGCACTTAATAATGGATACAAGTAACCTATTTTACAGTTGACTTCTTTACTCGGTGAGATTGGGTTGAACATTCAAGAAGCTCATGCTTTTTCCACAGTTGATGGGTTCTCCCTTGATGTCTTTGTTGTTGATGGTTGGCCATACGAGGTACAATCATAAAACTTATTTGTAATATCATTTCCTTGCAGGTTTGATGTTTAACTTTTTCTTTTTTTGGCCTCCATTTCATCATTTTGTATGATCTGTGATTCATACAAACTTCCTCTTCAGCATGTCATTCTTATAAGTGGAATAATGGTCAGAGCGAGACCTTTTCTATTGCTTTCATCAACCTGCGCTTGACATTCATGTATCTTTGAAACTTTCTAGGAAACTGAGGAACTTAAAAATGTGCTGGCAAAGGAAGTCTTAAAATCTAAGGTATTAATTCTCTATGCTACTCTTCTTATAAAAAGAAAAAGTTATCCACAGTACTCATTTTCACTACAACGTTGTGTTAATTTAGTACTTCTAAAATTTT
This sequence comes from Cedrela odorata, assembly GCA_035584115.1. Classification (NCBI taxonomy): domain Eukaryota; kingdom Viridiplantae; phylum Streptophyta; class Magnoliopsida; order Sapindales; family Meliaceae; genus Cedrela; species Cedrela odorata. Next base: position 13,533 of record JAXCLQ010033560.1, on the reverse strand, counting down.
TGTTCTATCATTGGCCGAAGGGTTCAAGGTGGTTCATGCTATATGAGTGATTTATGTGATCCTAAATCAAGCTGTTGAATTTTTCTCTTAATTAGTGTATGATATCACCGGCATTAAGTTAGCCTCTTGTTTTAATTAATTTGTATATTTGTCAGCTGTAAGGGATCTAGGAACTACTCATTTTTGTTTATAGATTGTTTGTTCTGTGCCTTCTTGACTTTTGTTATGAAATTATACTGAAGTTCATAATTTTTTTAGTTCCATTATAGGAGTACGTAATGGAGGTAGCCATTTTGGGTGTGTATGTATTGTCAGTTCTTAGCTCTTGTACATTTTGTTAGCTAAATGTGGCTTTTTGGTTCTAACAATCTAACGTGGGTTACATTGAAAATGCTGTTTGACTAATCAATCTGAAGCACCTATGCAAGCTTCCTTTAATAGTCCATAATTGCTTGCTATGCAGGACCAATCTTGTTCCAAACTGCAACCAGATTTGGCTGTCAGCATGCAAAGTGAAACACTGATTAAATCCTTTCCTGATTGCATAGAGATTCCTACTGATGGAACTGATGTCTGGGAAATTGATGCAAGGCAGCTGAAAATTGAACGCAAAGTTGCGGCCGGGTCATGTGGTGATCTGTAAGTTTGCCTTTTAAATTCTTTCTTTGCATGTACAGAATATAAGTTTATCATGTCTTTTAACTTTCAGGTACAAAGGTACATATTGTAGCCAGGAAGTGGCTATCAAACTCCTGAAGCCCGAGCGTGTAAGTGCAGAGATGCTAAAAGAGTTCTCACAGGAAGTTTACATAATGAGGTTGGTTAGCATATATGCTTCTTGTAGTGAGTGGCACCAGTTACCTTTATCGATTTTGATGTTATGCTTACCACATAATGAAATTTTCTTTTTAAAGAATTTAAGCTGCTTTAGGAGATACTATTCATTCCACGTACATTGCTTTACATGAGAAAATTTCTGGTCTCTGCATGCATCTTTCTCTTGACTCTTTTTCCTCTGGAAACTTTTCCTCATTTGCAGGAAGATTCGGCATAAGAATGTTGTGCAATTCATAGGTGCCTGTACAAGACCACCAAATCTGTGCATTGTGACAGGTAAATCCTAGTGAATGTCTTACATTGTCTATTCCAGTAACTCAGCAGTTATAATTGTCGCAATATTTTCTGAAGTTCGTGGCACTTGCAGGATATTATGTTGCTAGAACATAACAGTGAGTGATTAATTTGGGATTGCCAGAAAAATAGCATTTTAGTTCTCTGACATGTCTATCCTGTATTTTGAATTTACTTATTGTAGGATGACTTGGCCTTTTATTCTTCTCCTCTGATTCTCCTTTGTACATATGCCTTACCAGAGTTCATGGCTAGAGGAAGTATATATGACTTTCTGCATAAACAGAAGGGTGTTTTTAAGCTTCCTTCTCAACTCAAAGTAGCAATTGATGTTTCCAAGGGAATGAATTATTTGCACCAAAATAATATAATCCACAGGGACCTGAAAACTGCCAATCTTCTGATGGATGAAAATGAAGTAAGAGGATGTTCTGAACCTGCTCACAATTGATCTATTATTTAATATGTTCTTAAACATTGATGTTAATCTCTAACTCAAGAACTGGCATATTTTCATTTTGATCTTGTGTTCCCTCTTGAAAATTTATTTAGATTAAAGAGGAAAAAGATATATATATATATATATATACATATATATGTATATATATTAAAAATTATTTTGTTATAAGCAGCTTAAGAAGTAAATCCCTTATACTTGCTGGCAGGTTGTCAAGGTTGCTGATTTTGGGGTTGCCAGAGTTCAGGCTCAGTCTGGTGTGATGACAGCTGAAACTGGAACGTACCGCTGGATGGCTCCTGAGGTTGCATTTAGTTTTGTTGCCAGCATTGTCATGATTGCAATTTTCAGCATAAATAGGGTGTCAGATCTTCCTTGCATTTCTCTTTCAAGTTTTTGTATGATCATCAGTTTGAGTTTTTGTTGTTCAAGCACCCTAAATGCCTGAGGACTGCAATTATTCTGTTGGGCCTTGCAACACATTGCAGTCAATTTTTTAATTGCTTTGGTTTTATTGAATGCTGTTTACAATGTCATGTATTACTTTCTTTGTATATGCTTTTAGCAATTGTCTGGTTTGAACAGATACTGCAAATAGGGTAATGTCTAGCTCTTTTCTCCTATGAGAGAAAGCAACAGAAGCCCATGTATTTCAATTTTATCTGCAAACTCTTGCATGAAGTGAGTTACTGATTATGATTCATATATTGTGCTTCGTTTGTTGCTACTCAGGTTATTACAATTTACAAGTGGTCATTTCTCAAGCTCCATCATCTTTTATATGTATTGAAATCGCATGTTATCACGTTCCTTCCATGTCCTTTAGTCTTTCTCTTCATCCTTGAAAGTACTGCAAAGATAAGGTAAAACTATATGGTCATGAGTTTGAATAGTGAGAGCTAGCGTATGATTTGATAGAAAGAATGGGTTTAGATACAACCCAAATTGTGAAGCAGGATTCATTTTGCTGATCCTTAATAATTTTTTCTAAGGCTTTGTCAAGATTATTGTTTTTCTTATCCTCATTGTTAATTGGCATCCTTTGGTTGACCTTCTATTTTATTGATCATATCCCTAGTGATTTCTGTCTTGTAGCTTAAATTTACTCATTCTGCAAGTAAATTTAATGCGATTTCTGCATTCTAATAGAGTACACCTGCTTCCTTGGAATTTTGTTAATGGTGGACTTGATGAATGAAGGTGATTGAACACAAGCCCTATGATTACAAGGCAGATGTTTTCAGTTTTGGAATAGCACTTTGGGAGCTTCTAACTGGAGAAGTGAGCCATTTATTTAAGGGAAATAAATATGTGTTTTGCATTGATAGTTCCTTTTCTTTTGGGTTCCCATTTTTATTAGTTTATGAACATCAATCTTATCTATTTCTTATTTTTCATGAAAATATATCAGCTCCCATACTCGGGCTTAACCCCATTACAAGCAGCTGTCGGTGTGGTGCAGAAGGTATCCGTTCTTCCAGTATTAACATAAACCTGCAGATATTTTCCTAGTAATGTATTGCATTTCATTTGTGACTCGCTGACCCCCAACCCTCATCTTCCCACCTAAATTAAAAAAAATAAAAAAGGAATACATATAAAGGAGAAAAAGGAAACAATAAGCAATAAAATTCACTTGGTTCTTAATGTCACTGTTCTCAGGGTCTACGGCCTATAATCCCCAAGCACACTCATCCAAGACTTGCAGAACTGCTTGAGAGATGCTGGAGGCAAGACCCAACTCAAAGACCCAACTTCTCAGAAATCACAGATATTCTTCAGCAGACGACGAAAGAGGTATTATATTGGTTAAGGCCGAATTTGATTCCACTAAACAATCTACCTATGAACCTTTATTTTTGTTGCAGTTTTGTGGATTAATATTTCTAGATATGAACGATGGTGATCTTTAATTCAGGTTGGAAGTGAGAGTGAAGATTATCACAGCAACAAAATAGCTGGCAGCCTTTTTTCATCACTCAAAAAAGGCCTTCACTGAAGTTGGGAGAGGAGATAATCCTGTGGATAACATATATATGATCTGATCACCATGGACAACTTATACCTGCCTTTCCAATTGTACAGTTTTTAGTCCGTCCTCAGTTATAGCTTTTTAATTCCTAATTAGCAGTTCTATTTCTTTCGTGTTTTTTGCTTTTCAGCCTTAAACACCATCCTTTTCCTCTCCTAACTATCCGGTGTCTGTAGTGTTTTGGCTTCTAATGTTTGCAGTGTGTACCATGTGATTTAGGTTGGAAAACTTTAGTCGTGATGACTGATGATAATTAGAAAATTAACCTTTGTAGAACTGTTTAGTAGTGAATAATTAGCCCTGGCTAATGCTTTTTTTCTATCTGATTAAGTTGCGTTTTCATAGAAAATTAATGACTGGTGACATTCAGTTATCATCACTACATTTGCTCAGGTTATTGCCTTAAATGGTTATAAGTCACTGCTAGAATGTGTTTATTTGCTGAATTACATGCATATAAGACCTTTAATAGAAATCCTGGCGCATGTCATGTATCCCAATTTACCATGTTATGTTACACAACAAGATCAGAAAGCACATTTTGTTATGTTTAGGAACATTGAATATGGTCAAGATATGACGTGTCAATCATCGCTGCACCTGCTGAGGAGCTGCCGAGCACGAACCCTGACCTGCAACCGAACCAGTGCGTGCATGCAATGCATGGCTATGCGCGACTGTCTTCTCACACACACCCCTCGTACCAATGCTTGCAGCTTAACCTGACTCTTCAGTGCTCGAAATGCCCTTCTTGCCTGTTAAATATTTGCATTATCAAAACGCAGAAAGAGGCTATTAGTTTTATTCGGTCAAACAAAAGTTCTTGAAAAGTAAAAATGTAATGGTTTAAGTACTTAGATAACATACAAGATGACCCCGGAAACTTGCTTGGATTTTGATCGCTGCAATATCTTCCTTGGTTACTTCTTTCTTCTGATACGATAGAATTGAGGAAGCTGAACTATTCCTGTCATTAGAACTGGCTGCTTCTTCTGGAATATCTCTAATGATAGTTTCTTGACTGGGACTTGGGCTATGGCGAATGGTGATGTTTCTGGGAAGTTTTCTATGAAACTTTCTTCTGACTACATTGAACCAGTTGCTGGACATCCCCATTTTTTCTTGTGCTTTCTTTCTTGGCCGAGTCTGTTTGGGATTTTAATGTCTCCTTTACTTCCCAGGAAGATGACGCGTAAAGATAGAGATATGCGCACCATGTTTGCTTAGAGAGTGTGTGATAGAAAGAGTTGCTTTCCTTGCCTAATTCTTGTCAGAAGCCAAGAACGTGGCAGGATGAATTACTGGGCACCAGTTCTGTGTGAGTTTGAAGCACTCCACACGGCATGTCGTCAGAGATTTCAAGTTTCAGCCTGCCAAATAAATAAATAAAGAACTGTAGGGCACCTGTTAGGTGGTAAGGTATTTTTCGGAAGCTGACTTGGTAAGAGTAGGGGAGGAATTGTGGTTCTCGGCGACAACATTAGTGATCAATTTGCTGAAGAAAAATAAAACCAATTAGCTTTCACATGAGAGCACTAAAGTTAACATGTTCGACTCCATTGGCCGATTATGATCACTACTTCCAACAACCTAAATCATTTACTTTAGTCAGTATAATGATTCTGATGAATTAAATTATGTCTAAATAGAACCGATCCCTTTTAAATTAGATTGTATTAAACATTTTATAAATAGACTAATTATGTCTTTTAATTGATAAAATAATAATAATAATAATAATAATA
>JAXCLQ010033541.1:0-24955 GCA_035584115.1 Cedrela odorata | reverse complement strand
TAAATGCACTGCAATAAATAAAAAAAAGTAAAGAAAGAAAGATTGCAAACATAAGTTTTATAGTGGTGTTGCAAGAACGGCCTACATCCACTCTCTTAGTTTTGTCTCAGCGCTGAAGTTTGACTATCTCTTTGTTTATATAGGTCAAGTGAAACCCAATATAATTATTTCTTGTATGGTGAAGGGCAACCTTACACTTCTTTTTACGGGTGAAGATGAACCTAATATAATTTCTTTGTTTACACCAGGTGAAGATAAACCCCACAAGAATTTGAAATGTATTTTATGTTTTTTAACTCTCTCAAAAGAGCAGAATATCAATAAGCTCTTACAATTAATTTTCTCTCAAATGATAGTTACAAAGTAAATGTAATAGAGAGAGAAAGTAAGTTTTCACTTGAAGATGAAAAAGAATGTCCAGTGATAATTTGCAAATGTGCTTTTGTTATTCTTCTTGTTTGGAAATCTTCTATTTAAACTAATTCCATTATGAAGATGCTTGTATCTAACAGTTTTCTTTGGTGCAATTAATGTTCACAATAAATATTGCAGAAATTACTGTTGAACTTTAAATCATCATATGTATTGATCCTTTTGTCTTTATGTATCAATCTAAGTAAGTTCGTAAATAATTATAAAGTCTCTAACTTGCAATGTTTTAATATTTTCTTCATATGTATCAATCTAGTTCGGCTTGTAATTAATTTTGAACTCTTAGAGTTGTAAGATGTCAATCTCCTCTTCAGATGTATCAATCTGGTTTGGCTTATAATTAATTTCGAACTCTCGAACTTGCAAAGTGTCAATCTCATGAACTCTGAATATCGATCTCTTTGAAGGTATCGATCTGCAACCTTAGGGTATCAATTCGTTTTGTAAATGGGTCGATCATTTAACTCGAGGTATCGATCTTGTTAGGCTTAAACACATAGTCTTCACATAAATTTGTTTAGATTGTTCATAAACTCATTCACACATAATTTTCTTGATACTTAGTACAATTAAATGTATTTATATTATTAACAAATTAATTGTTTATCATCAAAATCACAAAGTCACACAATATGGTATCATCAATTTCAAATCCAAACTTCTATTATACAATATGATTTCATCAATTTTTTTATTTGAAAATACAAACAATGTAATACTTATATTCATATTTCATATAAAAAAAGCAAATAGATTTTTTAAATTCAAATATTCAGCTTTGTTCATAATTCACACTAATTCATATTTAAAAATTTTTTAAATAGTTTGTTTTTGTTATTATTAAATGTTGTTAAATTAAATATGCAATCTTTAATTTTACTTAAAAAGGATATATATTCTCTGTTAAGCCCCAAATTTTATCATATATAATTTAACTTTGTATAACTCATTAACTCTTAAATGATATTAGAAATTTAAAAAAATTGAAGTGGGGATTACATAACATATTAACATCCATATCTCAAATAAAACATTTCAACTTATAACAAACATATCATCCATTGTCTGTTAAAAAAAAAAAGTCAAAGGTGTTTTAAAATCACAAATTTGTCACCATTTATAAATGGTATTTTCGCTCACTATATTATTGAGACACTTTTAATTACAAATTTTGAATTCTATTTTCAAAATATTAAATAATGTTTTGCATCTTATTTCTCCTTTTAATGTTGATACTTCTTGCCCATATGGTTACATAATAACTTTTCAAAATGGAAGTGTACTTGTTAGCGAGTGAGAATGAAAATGAAAGTAAATTAATGTTGTTCTTACTTTTTAAATTGAACAAGGAAAAGACTTTGTTCTTGCAAAACAAAAACTTGACATTTATCAAAGTTGATAAAGCAGTTACAAAAATTGAAATATATTAATTTATTAGAATACGTAGTCCCCAAGTTAGACCAAGCACATTATGAGGTTGTAATGGGACAGATATCTCGTAAAGCTTAGGGCTTGAGGTTATTGACACTGACCAATGACGTGAGTTCATGACCAACAAGTAGAATATTGAAATTTTAAAACGATTTTAATATTCCAATATGATATGCAACCGAAGGAATTTATGTTTTATTACATATATAAGAAAATAAAAAAATATGTTGAAAATGTTGATGTTGCATGTGGCCATGTTAATGCATGAATCCGAATGTCCTTTTTAGAAAGCTGTATATTTTTAGCAGAGAGATTACACATTTAACTAAGGATATAAGTTGTGCTTGAACTAGTAAAGTGATATTAGACCCACGAGCTTCCGAGCTCCAACTTAAAAGGCTCATATCCAATTATCTCATAATTTTCTAATCCTTTAAATTTACCTAAACTATTCCACTAAAAATTTAAGGTTGCGCTCTACAAAAATCATGTATATATAATAAAAGCTCAAATTTAATTTAAAACAACTTAGATAGCTTTAGATCTAATCATCTCATAATTATCAAGTCTTTTAAATTAACTCCAAACAATTCCACAAAAAGTTTAAGGTTGCAATCTAGAAAAATCATGTATATATAACAAAAGTTCATTTAATTTAAAATTTTTTAAAATTAAATTTAGGCTTGTTGATAGACCAATAATATCCACTTGATCAATCATTTATTTAATACTCTTAATTAAATTAGGCCCATTATAAATGTTATTTCTATTTAATTACATATTTATCCCAAGTCACTAAATTATTCAAATAATTATTTTTTTATATATTTATATTTGTAAATAAATTTATAAATAAATATTATCATCCAATAAACAATTTTATTGACTAAATTGTAGTCATAGATTTAAATAATAAAGTACTGCAAATAATTTGGGTAAGCATCACTTGCATACATTCCTTATTGCAAATATATGTTTATACAATCCATGAAATTATATCTCCAAGTTATCGAGGTTTTGATCATATAGTAGATCTCACTTCATCGTAACTTAAAAGACATAAATCATGAATACAAGTTCATTACTTACTCAGGTTAAGATCAATCAAGCTTATTAAAGTTTATGTGATTTAAGATCAAAGACATTTATTTAACAAATATACACTAACTTTTCTATTTAAAAATATTTACTTCAATGATTTAGATAAAGTATTCACTTGAAGCAGAAAAGGTAAAGTCTTACATTATGAAATGACCTTTTCATAAATAACCGTAAACAATCTTTTATTTGTAAAAAACTTGTAATTTATATATTTATATATTTTCATCTCATGCCTAATACATAAATTATATTCTTTATAGATAAGGGTTTATATATATATATATATATATGATCGATATTAAATGTAAATAAATTTTATAAAACGAATGAAAATGTTATTACAATAAATGTTTTAAGGATATAATTAATAACTCTAATTTTAACACAAGTATCAACATTCAATAGCAACGTGTGTTATTAGCATTCAATAGCAACATGTGGCAAACCATGAAGAGAACGTGTGCCCTCCATTAACCATTCATTAATTTGAAAACCACTTATGATCAAAGGAGTTAATGTTAATTGTAACTACCAACATTCGCTTAGCTTGAGAGTTTTAAATAGGGATAAGTTTGAAGGTAAGTAGAAAAAATAGGGGTCGTTATGTTGCCAGATTGTTACCTATTATTTCGAGAGGGAGATTCCACTAAATTCTATTTTAAATACTTTTTTTTTTTCATTTCCATTGATATCAATTTGATAAAAATTAGTTACCGATTTAGGCATCGAATGTTTATCACCGACAAAACATTGGTGCCTCCAACCAATATTTTTGGTTGCAGGAGAATCTAAACCTAAAATTTGAGGATAAGGTATAAAGATTATCAATATCGAAAATCAGTGACAATCCATCCCACAATCGAAGAAATTCACGTGTTGATACAAGGATGATGAAAAATTAGTGTCAACAGAATACATCATATAATTTATAATGAAGTTATTGTATAATTTTTACTCTTATTAAATATATATTTTTTTAATTTATGAAACTCTCTCATGTTAAGGTTCTGAAATCTTTGGGTTTGCTTTATAGTTACTTATTTCATTAGCTTGTCCACATAAAATTTTAGGTTTGCCTTAGTTTGCAGGGATTCTTTAGAACTACACGAGAAATCTTGCAAGGTTCTTGTGCTAACAAGAGGATGTCGCACAATTGGATGAGCAACAACATATGTATTTGCGACTGCAATATGTCTATAAAAGAAAAGAGAAAAAAGAGAGAAAAAAAGAAAATAAATAAGTACATAAGTTAAATATATATATATATATATATTTACAACGATAATATATGTATGACCACTTTCAAAATATGAATGCAATACGGAGACTACATAAATTTCTTTACTAGATCAACCACAGTCTCTAATAGTCATTAACACAAGGAAGAGATTTAAAGTTTTAAAATTTTCCTAAATCTCAATTATATAAAGTATTTTTATTATAAATTTTATATGTGAATAATATCATCACTAAATAGGATCATTCATGTTAAATCATCAAGAAAATAATAAACTGGATGCGGAAGCGTATCTGAATCCATGAGATTATTGTGATTTTTAACTTGAAATTTTTTGATCTTCCAAGTTAAATCTTATGATTTGCTTATGGAGGCATGCTATCTCTTTTTTGATGATAGGATGACAGAAAAAACAAAAATCCCTTTTTATATTGACTTGGGGACCACAACATTAATATATACCTTTTGACATGTTTTATTTATATTTTAATCCATCATAAAAATAGAAATTAAACTATTGAGACTGAACTTGTCTCCTTTAGTCACAAGGGTGTCACCTGGTTTACAATTTTGCAAGCCAAATCTTTTAAGTACCTTCTCAATATAACTCTTTTGTGATAACCTTAGATACCTCAAGAGCGATCTCGGTATATTTGTATGCCTAATACAAAAAAGGCGTCCCTAAGATCTTTCATCTCAAATTTCTTTGTTAGAAATCTCTTAGTTTCGTGCAGTAAGCTTATATCATTACTAGCATGCAGTATGTCATCAACATATAAAACCAGAAAAAAATGTTTACTCTCACTAAACTTGTGATATACACAATCATCAACAACATTTATCTCAAAATCGAACGAGATAATTATTGTTTACTCTTATTCATGACATTGATCAACATTTGTGATACCATTGACAAGAAGCTTGCTTAAGCCTATAGATGGATTTCTTTAATTTGCAAACCATTTGCTTTGAGTCTCTTGACACAAAGTTTTCTAGTTGCACCATATAAATCATCTTATTAATGTCACAATTGAGAAACGCAGTATTTACATCCATTTGATATAACTTAAGGTCAAAATATGCCACAAGTGCCATAATATTTCTGAAATAGTCTTTCAAAAAAACTGATGAGAAAGTCTCTTTATAGTAAATGCCTTCCTTTTGAGTAAAACCCTTTGCAAAAAGACGAGCCTTATATCTCTCCACATCGCCTTTTGAATCCCTTTTAGTCTTAAATATCCATCTGCAACTAATGGGCTTCGCACCTTTAGGCAATAAGATGAGATCCCAAATGTCATTGTCTTTCATAGACTTAATCTCTTCATTCATGGCATCAATCCACTTTTGAGAATTAGAATTTTACATGGCCTGAAGGAAGTTGATTGGATTATCTTCCACCATTCTAATGTCATCTTCATATTCTTGGAAAAAGACAATATAATCATCTGAAATTGCATTTCTCATTTCTCTAGTGGATCTCTTTAATGTCATTGGCTCATGAGGTTGTTAAGTTTGTTCTTTAGGAGAAATTACTTGATTTTAGATTGGGAGTTTTTTTGACATTGTCTTAATGATCCAGATTTATTATTTGATCAATGTCATGAATAGGAGCATGATCATTGTCAATAACAACTGTAAGAAGAGAAACAAATTCCTCTTCAAAGACAAAGTCTTTAACATTATCTCTCCCCTAAACTCAACATCCTCAAAGAACTGAGGATTCCTCGTCTCAAAAATTGACTTAGTTGTAGGATCATAAAATTTGTAACCCCTTAACCTTTTAGAATATCCAACAAAATAACAGCTGATAGTTCTAGAATCTAGTTTCTTTTCATTTGGCCTATTAGGTCTTGCCTCAGTTGGACAACCCCAAGTGTGAAAGTGTTTTAAATTAGGCTTTTTACCTGTCTAAAGTTCATATGGAGTTTTGACAGTTGCTTTAGTTGAAACTTTATTAAGTATGTAAGCTGTAGTCTTTAAAGCTTCTCCCCAAAGGGATGGTTGTAAAGTAGAATGATTAATCATACTTCTCACCATGTCTTTAAATGTTCTGTTTCGCCTTTCAGCAATATCATTCATACTAGGACTTCCAGCATGGTGTACTATGGGACGATACCACACTCATCTAGGAACTTAGTAAACGGTCTTAGACATTGTTCATCTAATCTATCATATCTGCTATAGTACTCTCTTCCACGGTCAAATTTGATGCCTTTAATCTTTTTGCTGAGTTAGTTCTCAACTTCACCTTTATAACTCTTGAACATATCCAGTGATTGGGACTTCTCATGAATGAGATATAGGTAGCTATATCGTGAGAAATCATCTATGAACGTAATAAAATATTATTGACCATTCCAAGAAGCCATAAGGAATGGCCCACAAATATTCATAGGTATTAATTCTAAGACGTTTGAAGTCCTGTTGGCACCTAATCTCCTTATGTTTGTATGTTTTCCCTTTATACAATTAATAAAAATTTTAAAATTTGTGAAATCAAGGAGGTCAAGAATCCCGTCAAACACAAGTCTCTCAATTCTCTGTTTGGAGATATGACCTAAATGCTTGTGCCATAATGAAGCAGAATTCTTATTGGTTAATTTTCGTTTTGTACCACGTGAACTTATATGCAAGGTAGTATTGAATGAGGCAACCGTATCAAGCAAATATAAGTTATCATGAAAAGATAAAGAACCAGTGCCAATAAGGTTTGAATCTTGAAAAAGATTAAACTTGTTATTTCCAAATGAATAACAATATCTAAATTTGTCCAAAACAAAAATACAAATCAAACGCCACCTAAATGACAGTAAAATATAAGTCTCATTCAAATCCAAAAATAACCAGTTTTTAATAATAACCTAAAAGTCCCTATAGGCTCAACTTCAACTTAGACAACCCTGCATAGACACACTTATGTGAGTAGTAGCACTAGAATCTATCCACCAAATGTGTTTGGGTACAGAAGTTAAATTATCCTAAGAACAAACCAAAGTGAGAAGTGTACCTTTCTTTGCACCTTAAGCATGATACTTGGTATATTCTTTTTTTATGTGTCCACTTTCTTGCAAAAGTAATAGGTAGGTTCCTCTTCCTATTGATTTTGTTGTTTCTTTATAGGTGGAGTAACTACAGCTTCCCTATCCTTCTTCCTTTTCTTATACTTATCCTTGGAGGTTATACCCAAATGAGCACTTTTTGTCTTTTCTTGATTCATCCTTTCCTCTTCTTACACACAATGTGAGATGAGCTCATTAAGGGACCATTTGTCCTTTTGATTGTTATAGCTCACCTTAAATTGACTGAACTGTATAGGAAGAGATATCAAAACTAAGTGCACGAGCAAGTCTCAGATAGCTCTAACTTAAGTGCATTTAGTTTTAAAGCAAGATGAGACATCTCCATGATGTACTTTTTTATGTTTCCTTTTTCTTTATACCTCATTGAAATAAGGTTTGTCAAAAGTGTACTTGTTTTAGCCTTTTCATTCTTGTCAAACTTTTTTTCAATTTCTGTAAAGAAACCTTTAGCTGTAGTAACCTCTTCGGAGCTCTTTTTATCCTCGTTGAAACTTTTATCTATAAGAGCATGGGGTTTTTTTTGTCCAAAGTGCAAGGTCTAGATCTATGACACCGAGAGCAATCATAACATTCTCTTACCATACCTTAAAGTTAGTGCTATTTAACATGGGAAATGAATTGATGTTAGCAGAAATATTAGCAGCAGAACTTGCAATTGAAAAGAACAATATAAAACAAGGCAATGATGCTCACGTAAATTCCTTATCATACTTAAATAAATTCAAATAATGGTACAACCCATCACAAGATACCTAGTACAACATTAACATTTAGTCTTTGGACAGAAATATTAACTTGTAAGTGGTACTCTTGGTGTAGTAATTAAATATTGACAATAATTTTTGTCAAACAATAAGCCTTTCTTTGGACTGACTTATTGTTTACATAAAACACTTAATAATTATCACATATTTATTACCACATATGTATATATGATTCGGCCAACTATTGATCTTCCTTTGGGTCGGTCAATATCCACATGAATTACATACACACAACTATCTTAATATCCCAAAAATAAATTAATTTATTCAAGAGAGGCTATTGTGGTAGTATATCCTATTCAAATTAAATATTGTGCAAAAGCTCTTATACTAATTCGGCTAAACTGGCCATACATACATAGGAACTGAAGCAAAATAGATACATTAACCTTAATAATCATTCGATCTCAAAGGTAAACTCCTTTAACCAAAAGTCTTTCATCCAACATTTTTTTTAATGTTATAACTAAAAAAAAAGTTAGGATATAGTACCAATTTGAATAATCATTCATCAGATATTATAAATAATATATATATATATATATATGAACCCAATAAATAAAATTAATTCTAAATACTCAATGATTCAACATGAAAAGGCTCTGATATCATTTGTTATAAATTTTATATGTGAATAATATCATCACAAAATAGGATTATTCATGTTAAATCATTAAGAAAATAATAAACTGGATCCAAAAGCGTACTTGAATCTATGAGATTAATGTGATTTTTAACTTGAGGTTTTTTGATCTTCCAAGTCAAATCTTGTGATTTGTTTATAGACTTGCTATCTTTTTTCTGATGATGGGAAGACAGAAAAGACAAAAACCATTTTTTATATTGACTTAGGGACCATAACCCTAATATACACATTTTGACATATTTTATTTCTATTTTAGCCCATCATAAAAATAGAAATTAGACTACTAGGTCTCTATACATTAAAATTGATTCATACTTTATGAGAAGCCTAAAGCCCCAAACTTAATATTTTATTAGATCACTTTAATTTGACTTAACCTTATGATAACCTATAATATACAATTATTATATATATGTAAGCCCATAAATATAAAATAAATTATATCCAACATTTTTTTCTTGAATGCTAATTTTTGAAAAGAGACAAATTAGAGTTTTAATTCTCCAGGAATTTTTTGTCATGGCAAAAAATTTTCTCTTAACTTTTGAAGAAAATTTTCTCCTTTACTCTTATCCTAATTCACGTTATTCTAAAAAAAAAGGTTTATATGGGTTTCATATTTTAACTTTTTAAATCTTAATTCAAGTAGAAAAGTGATTTAAGTAAATAGATCCCTAATCTTACTAGTAATTTTTTTTTGAAAAAATAAAAAACTATTTAATTAATCTAATTAATTAAATAATATTATCCTAATCAAATTAGTAAGTTACAATTAAATACAAACACTTTGCATATTTATAATTTAGCCTTAATAGTTTTTAAAACTATTAAATAAATTATTAAAAATTATAAACTTAATGATTAAGTCCTTAATCTTTCATCTATATAATTTAATCTTAATTCTTTAATAATTTTTAATTTGTGACCCATCAGATTCAGGTTTATGATGACAATAGAGATAGTTATAAACTTCTTAAGTCTAGATAAATTAATATAATTAATTTATTCTTAATTAACTCTTTAATTAAGAAACAAATTTTTATAGATCAAAGCAGCATTTAACAATTTATCATGACCATCGATTGAGAAAGAATATTAAATTTAGTGAAACCTATTTCATATATAATTATCGTATGAGTTAATCCTTTTGTCTCATATATATCTCACTAAAGATTTTAGAGTAAGAAAAATGTCTACTCTATTACATCATAGTAATTAAAACTTTTTTACTTAAACTGATCATATAATTTTAGAGTTTTTAAAATTTTTTTAGAACTTGCTATAGCTATAAATTGATATTATTACTTATGTCAAAATGACACTCTTTAGAATATCAACTCTATGTTATTTAGAGCAGTGAATCTTTTATTGATCCTTCACAACCTTCATGTGCTTTTCATATTGCCTAAATATTACTGTATACACAATCTCGCTATAACCAACGGAGGTGAATATCAAAGCATAAATAATTCACATACAAAGTACTGTGAAGACCTTAAGTCAAAGGATTAATCATTCCATCATAACTTAGAAAAATTCCATAGAGATGTGGATAATACTCCATATGAGTTCTCAAGTGGATCAATTTGATGTACTTGTTCTCTAACAAGCATCAATATATTATACTAAATGAATACCTTCAGTAATAGCTTATGCGATCAACTGTCTTTCTTCTCCAATGAAACAAACAAAATATATATCGATTTAATATGAATTTATAAATGTCTTAATGTTGATAATCCTACAATTAGAAATATTTAAAAACGATGGGATCTCATAAATTCCTCTTATTATCATTTTAAGGACTTTATAAGTAGAAAATATTAACAAAACTTATAAATAAATTATCAATTTTATTAAATAGTACAATAATGTACAATTAAATTATTGTCGATGTTAAATCTAAAGCATATAACCAATATAGTGTTCATACACAGTAGCAAACCTCCTTGATTTATACACGCTAGAATCATAGCATGTCTTGACAAGAAATTGAGTGATAATTTACAACCCAAATTGGGATTCTCTGAGAAACTCTGCATAATGCTTGCTTACAATCATAGTTTGCATAAAATAACCAGATACCGTTCTTGTTCTCTGAGAATGAAGACGCGTAAAATAAGATTCGTAACTCGAACTATTAAATTTTTTGGAAACAAGTCCGCATCTTACAACAGTTTGCAATGGCATTCGTGATAAAAACTCCACCGTTCCAAAATTTTGATGTTCCATGGTCATTAATTTACTTTTGATAAGAGAAAAAAGTACATGTATAGTAACTGCGAAGGCTAATTAGACGCAAAACTTTTTTATTTAAGTTTAAGAGAATACTTGATGGAAGATATAGATTCAATGGTGTGTCTATGAATAAATTGGGTTTAACTTTGCTTAAACAAAAAGGAAAGAAATTAATTAGCCTGGGTTGAGTTAGATTACGCAACTGTTAGAAATTTGGATAAAAGGAATAGTCCTGAGCAGGGAAGAACACAAATCATGATATTGGTGTATAAAAACACGGATTTTATTTCCTTTTTATACCTTTAAATCTCCTTACTAATGACTAAATATTAAAATAATTACCCTTTTGATAATTTTCCTTTTTTGTTAATATAGCCCTTTAAATTCCTAGCCCTTTCGATTCCTAGACTATTTTTTTTATTTATTGAAGTGTTGTCTGGATTTAGGTTTTCTAGCAGCTGCATTTATTTGGTGTCAGTTTCGCTTCATTATGTTAAGTTGTCCGTCTTTATCAATGATTCTCCTCGTGGGTTTTTTTTTCCCTATTTTTATGTTCTGCGGCAAGCGGTCCGTTTTCTCCTATTTGATTTGTACTACTGATGAGTACCTTAGTAAAGGGATAGCGCAGGTATTGGAGGAAGAGGATATCGAACATAATTCTAGACCTCGGGTATGTTCGTCTATTACTCATGTTTTACATGCTGATGATATTATTTTATTTTGTAAGGCCAATAACACTTCTTTAAAGAATCTTATTCACTTTATTGATCATTATGTTGATATTTCGGTCAGGGTACCAGTAAGGAGAAAAACTTTCTTTAATTATGTCAAAATGCTCATGATCGCAAGTGAACTATTCAATGTATCCTAGGTTTTAAAGAGGGTTTGATGTTCCTATTTTTATGGTTAACCTACGAAATATTATCTTCACTCTTTAGCTGTTCAAGCCATCTCAAAATTATCTATTTGGAAGTTTAAATTATTGTCTATGGCAAGTCGGGCTCAACTAGTTCAATTGGCTTTTCAATTGATTTTCTTTGACGGTGTCAGGATTAACAAATGGTCAGTTTGCTTATTAAGTATTTGTCGTGTGCCACAGGTAATTTAATTTGGTCAAGGGACCTTGAGGCTTAAAAGGCAGCTACTATTGCTAGAGACAAGGTGTGTTCGTCGAAGTTAGAAATTGGTATTGGTTTATGGGGTTTGGTGACTCTTAAGAAGGATATGCTTCGAAGTTTGTTTGGAATTCTTGTTATTTATATGCCTTAGGTCCAATCGGACTTATATATAAAATCATATTATTACATTGATTAATAATATTTGTAATTTTATCTATAAGAATATGTTTTGTATTTAAGACTTCTTGAATGATAAAATCTTTAAAATAATACTCATAAGAGTTAATTTAATTGATATATGAGATCTTGTTATTCTACAATTTTTTAATTGTAAGATTATTGATACTAGGATATTGTCGATCTGATAGGTTGCTAGAGAAGGTGTTCACTTGATCTAATACATTAATACTTGTTAAAGAATAAGTAAATCGAATTGACCTATAAGAGAATTTATGTAGAGTGATTATTTACTTGTCTATAGTAATTCTCTTTATAGCGATGATATAACTGATACTTAAACTTAAAATCTCCATGGTATCTAATGTGTAGATCATATATACATTGAAATTACATTTTTGTCATTTGGTGAGGGATTAAGCATAGAGTAGTAACTGAGTAATATGAGAAGTATACATAAGTTGTAAGAGATAAATAAAGGGTTCATAACTCTTGATAATTAGAGAAGGTATTCTAGTTTAAGCAATAATGTAAATCCATGGTCATGGTGAAAAAGTTCCAAAAGGAGTTTTAGAATCTTTAGTTTGTAAGTTATCGGTTTAAGGCAATTTTACTACAACCGTGATTATTGGAATTGACACTTTTAATACTTTAAATCAAGGTGGAATATAGTTATAGCAAAAAGATTGAATCATACCGTAATTATTAATGGAATATGTTTCATGAATTAGAATAGGTTTCATAAATTAACATTATTTCTTAATTATAGGTCATGACGTATTACTAGATGCCACTCTTAATAGTTAAAAATAGTTTCTTAATTAAAAAGTTAATTAAAAATAAGCTAATTGTTAATTTGTTTAGACTTATGTAGTTTATAACTATCTCCATTACCAACATAAAAAAGAATCTAATAGATCACATACTAAAAGATATCGATGAATTAAAATTAAATTATGTAGATGAAATATTAAATACTTAATTGTTAAATTTATAATATTTAAGGGTTTATTTAATAGTTTTAAAAACTATTAAGGTTAAATTATAATTATTCAAAGTATTTGTATTTAATTGGATTAGGATAATATTATTTAATTAATTATATTAATTAAGTATTATTTAATTAATTGGATTAATTAAATATTATTTAATTTAAAAATGATTACTAATAAAATTAAGAATCCATTTAATTAAGTGACCTTTCTACATAGATTATGATTTGAAAAGTTAAAATATGAAACTTTTATAAATCATGAGAATAAATTAAGAGATAATTTTCTTCAAAAATTGAGAAAAAGTCATTTGCCTTAACCAAAATTTTTAAGGAATCAAAATTCTAATTTGCCATTTTTTAATAACTTACATTTAAGAAAAAACACTCTATATAATCATATTTAAAAAAATTTAAAAATTTAATTTTTTACTTTGTGTAGATTACTATTAGAGACTACACATTTAGGTAGTTGATTCAGAAAATAAACTCAAACATCTTCATATTTTAACCATAGCTTTCGTTTTCAATATTGCATTGATGTGATTCAAAAAGTTATGGTAAGAAAACTTAAAGATATATATATATATATATATATATTAGTATTTTGTGAAAAAATCTTGATTAGAACGTCTTTAAAGTCGAAATTGCATTGTAATTTACATGTTTGAATAAAATCTAGGAAAAAATCTTCAAAATTCATCAAGGAGGATTCAAGAAGCCAAGAGACATTAAAGATTCAAGATATTATATTATTAGTATAAGGTATATCATACTAACATTCTTGATGTTCTTTATTCATCTTTTATCATAAACCATGCATAATAAATGGATTCTCGAATGGGAATCTAGAAAAATTTTAATTTTCCGCTGCTTATATGTCATTGATTTCCAAACAATTCTTTCTGGCACGACTCTAGTCGGAGCGGTTTCTTCAGAAGTCGTTATAGAATTTCTTATTATTACAACGATAGTAAGGTTTCTGTTCTCTATGATTGTTCTAGGTGGTTGGTAGGGGATGGTCAATCTATATCCTTTTGGAATGCTAAATGGTTGAATTTGCCTATCTTTCAAACTCTGGATACTAAAGATTCTGCTGGTTCTTTTATTGCTTTGGTAAGTTGCTCTTTTCCTTTCACAAGTCAGTTTCCTTCTTTGTATACTGACATTACTTCATTACTTTTCTTGCTTAAAATACGGAGGATAAACTGGTTTGGAAAAATTCTACGTCGAGTGATTTTTCTCTTTCATATATGATTTTCATTGGAAAAAAAAAAAAGTTATGTAGGCAAAATATATTTGGCGGCGTCATATTCCTCCCAAGCTCATTTTCCTTTTTTAGAGTTTAATTCTCAATAACCTTCCTACTTATGTGATTTTTCAACAAAAAGCCTTTCATTTGGCTTCTGTTTGCACTTTTTGGTTTTCCAATATAGACTCGACCAAACGTGTTTACGCAGAGTTTCTTTGTTGAGGCAGTTTAGTCTTGGTGGTTCTTTCTTTTTCATATCATCTTCTCAGTTTCTAACTCCCTTGCAGATCTTCAGTGTTTGATTTTGTCTCATATTTTCTCTTCTCAGGTCTTCGACATCTAGGTCTTGGGCTCTTTATTTATTATTCATTCTATTTGGAAAGCTCAAAATACAGTTTGTCTTTGATTTAAGCACTCACACTACAACAAATGAGTAGTTATACCACTATCAATGGATGTAGTAAATTTAAATTGACCGCTTCCACTTTGCCAGCAAACACTTAAGGAGTTCTAGAAAATCATTAGAATTTACAATTGCATTAAATTAAATAAGTTGTTAATTATGAAGAAGTAAGTTGTTAAAACTATTATACACAACGTGTTATTTATGCTGTGAATAAATTTTTAAATTCTACAATTTATCAAGCGTAACTGTGTGTTATCAATATTCACTAATCTACTATTACATACAAATGTGCATCGTAGATTT
The DNA here is from genome assembly GCA_035584115.1 of Cedrela odorata. Taxonomy (NCBI): domain Eukaryota; kingdom Viridiplantae; phylum Streptophyta; class Magnoliopsida; order Sapindales; family Meliaceae; genus Cedrela; species Cedrela odorata. The sequence goes on along the minus strand of JAXCLQ010033541.1, from coordinate 9,779 downwards.
TTGCCGCTAGAACATAGCACCACTTAAGAATATATGTGGTCTATGTTTCATTTAAAATTGCCTTTTTAACGTTATTGCTTGTCAGTGGTAATTGTATTTGTTGGCAAGTCGTAGTTTCAATTATCCTTCATTATCAATAAAATTAAAATTTTGATATTTGCATACAATGTAACAAATTAACTGCAAAATTTATAAAAAATAAACAAAGTTAATACTCATAACTCAATAATATCAACTAATCCGGTGTTTATTCAAAAACTGAGTATGAGATGATAATATATCAAAAATAGACAAGGCTAATACTCAAGTATTGTTGTTTCATTAAAAAACAAGTCAAATCACATTGACATAAATCGTTAATAAAAGCTTGTGTATTTTAAAGGCCATACAATAGTTATTCCTATAACATCTTCAAGGACTCGCAAATCACTAGTTGGTCGATATAAAGCAAGACCCTTCGAACTGGGAGTTACCTTTTTCATCTAACTTTCCAACAGTCTGGACCAAGAACCATATGATGAACTTGCAAGTGCTTGATTGAGAAAATTACTCGAGAAGACGATGCAAGAGCTTCCTTTAGAATATTGACATTTCCTTGTAAATTTTCAGCATTTTCTTCAGACTACCAAATGATCAGTAATTAATTAGATTACCAATATGAAACTAGATTAACTGTAATTGTTATATACTTAACTAATATCCATAACTGAAATTTATTAGTATGCAATGAGAAAAGAAATTCAACTATATGATTAAGTTAATTTGGTATATTCCCAATATAACACAAGTTGGTATTTTTCCACTTTGTTTTTTAGCAAGCGAATAGATATGAAACAATTTTTAGCAAGCGGATAGATATAACCTGATTCGACATATACTAATTGTCTAAATTATAGCAAGCGAATAGTTAATTAAGTTAATTGACTGTGAAAATTATACTAATCACAATTATCTTTGAACTATGCTAACTAAAGAACTCAAGAAAATCATAAAGCTACAATCCAAAATAAAGATTAGTAATATCTATTGGCAGATTAAATAAATATAACAAAATTAATATAGTTCAAATAAATATAACCTGATTAAATCTTCTATCAAGATCTTAAATTTAAAAAATTAGATCCTTGGAAACTATAATTTAAAAAATTAGATCCCTGGAAACTATCATTTTATCTAGTGCTATGAAATTAGTCATTTAAATATAATTTATTTTCGTTACCTAAAGATTTGCAAAATATATCCCTTCACATGTTCCATTATCCTGAGACTAAATTTAATCATATACAACTATTAAGTGATGTCAAACTATAGATAAACAATCGTATCTATTTTCTTTTTTGTCACCTAAAAATTATTTGTACAAGCCTGTATCCTTCCGCTTGCACTGAAAGTAAGGAAATATATACTTCAAAACAAAGGAATCAAACTTTAAATTTATTTCCTATTTCATTACCAGAAAAATATTTGCGTAAGAATTCCCCAACACTTACATTTTTGTCAAGTGACTAAAATTAGGGAAATATATAAATCATGAATCAGTATACTTAAAAGCTGACATTAGAACAACTACATTATGACCAAAAAAACACAAATTCTACCAAAACCAATACAGTTATGAAATAATTAATTAATTGATAATATTACTTGAGAAGAGGATGCAAAGGCTTCCTTTGTCCCATTGGTGTTACTTCGTAAATATGAACATCGAAGCTTCCAATTTTGAAGAAGTTGCTCCAAAACCTGGACCTTTGACGTGTCCTCGACGGTCAAGAATAATAACTTTTGCTATAGCACATTTCTTATAGATGTGACATTATCTGTATCAGGCATCTTGGAAACTTCCCTAAGTTCATTTTAAAAATTTATGAACACAACTGAATTTATAAGATATTTCATAAGTAAATTTAAACTGCAAATATGTAAACCAGCTGTAAGTATGACAATTGTAATACATTTTTCGCCAGCCAATTTGTTAATCGGTGTCCATCCTTACGTGTATGTCCAGAAATGTTAATAACTAAGACTATGTTCAGGTATGTCATCATTTAAATAAACTTATATCTTAGTTTCATTATATTTCATATATGTTTCTACTTCTGTACTGTTAAACAACATATATCGCTGAGCAATACTTAACATGTCAGAAGACAAGGTAATTGATATCCCCTTAGAAATAGGATGCCCAACCACAATTGTTTCATCTCCATAATCTTGATTTTGACTAGGCTGATTAACTATATTTGTTGCTTGTTTCGTGTAAATTGCATGCATTCTTCAGCCAAATAACGTTCTGACATACATCCTTCCGGCCGTGCACAATTTCTAACATACCCTTTTAAAACTTTCATAAATCTATCAAAAATGAATAAGCACATTACTTAAATATATTATCATAATTCAAACACTTTCAATAACTTCTTTAACCGAGTATAATGAGATGGGAAGTGTGTTGTTCTGTGGTAAAATGTCTCTAATTATCCCTAGAAGTTCATCAAAACATTTATCAGATATGTCATGTGCAGCTTTAAGCTTGTATAAAACTACCACAGCTGATAACTTTTTGTACTTAGTACAACCTTCGTACAAGGGAGATTCAGCATCTTCTATCTTGTGTGTGGAATTCTCATCTCTTGTTTCAAAGGTAGGTTCTACATGACCATCATCTTGCATGCAAGCATCTCTATACATTATTATGACATTCTAACATTCTCATATTGTACAGAAACTTTTGGTTTTTCTCCATAAAAAACCCAATTCGTATACATTGGATCCATCCTATTAATGACCAAGTGTTCATATATTTTATCAACAGGCTGGAAACATTGATTTTGACGATCTATGCAAGGGCAACGGATCTTATCTCGATTTCTAAATTTTCTTTAGCAACCTTTATAAATTTCTTGACATCGTTCCTACCAGATTCTCAATATTCCTTTATGTGATGAGTCGGTATGTTAACAAAAAGCTATCTTTTATCAAATGGACTTGCCTGGTTCTTCCTACCGTATACTGTTGATACATTCCGATGAGGCAATTCCAAGTAACGCCACTTGTAATAGAAAAACCTTGGTGTAACAATAAACATAAACTTAAAATATTCTAACGCTTTTACACTCACTTTTAGTTATTGTTGAATCCAATTTAAGTCCAACCTTAAACCTTGAAGAATGTTAGAGATTACATTAGTAACTTAAAAATACTGTCAATTGTGAATATTAATTTTAACCTCTCACATGTAGAGTACATGGTCATATTATCATTGTTAATAGCATAATTTGTTGTAGTGTCAGTTCGACGTTTCATTTTGTCTTGCCGAGCACAGGTGCAACTACTCAGTTCTTATCGTCCTAGGATTAAAGTTTCAAGCTCAAGCTTCTCTCTTCTTAATTCGATTGGTATTCAACCAAATTTAAGTAGGGCTTTAAAGGTTACTCTTGTGTTTTGGCTTCCCCTTTTACCGAGTTGGATAAAGGTTAACACGAATAGTCTTTCCAAGTGCTATCTTAGTCCTTCTGTCACTATTGATGTCTTTTGAGATCGTAATTATGTCCTTCATGATGCTTTTTCTAATTAATTGAGCACTCTAAGTAGTTTTATTGTGGAGTTGCAAGCTATTCTTAAGGCCATTGAGTTTGGCATTGGGAAGGGTTGGTTTTTCCTTTATATTGAAAGTGATTCTATTTCAGCAGTATCTTGTTTTCAAAATTGGTCTTATGTTCCTCCTTGACATCTTTATTCAAGCTTAATTACTTGTTGTCGTCTCATGGTTTCTATGAAGCTTAATTTTACTCATATGTTTAGTGAAAGTAATAGGATTCCCTATAAGCTTGCTAATTTGGGTCTCGGTCTTCTTTAACTTGGTGGCAAGATCCACCAAGTGAGGCTGGGAGTCTAATATTTCATGATAATTTGGGTTATCCTTGTTATATATAAATCTCACTAGAATTATTCTGGGTTGGTTACTTCTGTCTTTGCTGGTGACTTTTGCCACTGGGTTGCTGGTTGCCCTTTTCCAACTCTTCTTATTGCTATAGCAATTTGTGTTTTGTTGGTGCTAGTTGTGGCCATTGCTGCCACCTCATATTGCTCTTGTTTAGGTTACTGTTACATGCTTCCTACTGCAATAGCTAAGGTTGATGGTTTTGCTGTAGTTTTTTTTCTTTTTATCTCTTGTACTTTTCTTTTAATCTTAATATATATCTCTAAGCGTTTACACTCAGAGATTGCTTTAACAGAACAAAAGAGCAAATTCAGTGTTATACACACAAATATAATACTCAAAAATCACATCTAATTCAAAGAAATTAAAAAAAAAAATCAAATTCAGTCTTATACTTACAATTCAACTTTAAAAGATCTTTTTTTTTTTAGGTGATTATCAATTTTAGTTAGTTTATTCAATTCATTAAGTCAACACACCTAAAATAAGTAAAGAAAACAAGCAATTTTAATGTAGTTTGAATTTTTCAATCCTATATCCACAAGACCCTATCTAGAAAAAATAATCTACTAAGAAATAAAAAAATACCAATACCAATAGATTTATACAAATTAAAAAATTTCTTTTTATTGTCGTTATTGTGTGGAATCTTTTAGGTAGACTTGTTTAGCAAGATCCTCTCGCTTTGATGTCATCGAACTCCTTCAAATTGTTCAGCAAGATCCCTTTACTTCGATGAAGTTGAACTTCTTTCAACTTGGTTAAAAGGATCCCCTTACTTTGATATAGCAAAACTCCCTTCGACTTGTTTAGTGACATTCCCTCACCGATGATGTTGAACTCCCTTTTGTCAGCAAGATCCCCTCGTTTCAATGTCATTGAACTCCTTTAACTTAAAACAACTTCTTCTATCTCAAAGATCATGCTCTTCTCCAAGAATAATACAAAAAATCTTTACAACACTTAAGAAATTCAACTCTCTAAGTTTATCAAAACAAGAATTGCAAATTCATAATTCCCAACACTAAATTGTTTTTACTTTAAAGCATGAATCAATACATGAATAACTTTAAAAAAAAAAACAAACAAGACCAAGGAAGACAAAACTCATGCACAAGACGTCTCTTTAAACACAAACAAGGCTTTTTCAAAAGCACTCTCATTGATGAGAATAATATATATTTATAATGAAATTCTAAACCTTGTTTGAAGAAGATTTTTGTTTCTTAAACTCTTAAAGAAATTAATCTTCGTCAATAGGAAAAAGTCTTTCCTTATAACAACACTTGTTTCCTAGTTAGGCTTGATAACCACACTTACCAGAAATAAATAGAGAACTCCAAAATATTAAGTGAAGGATTAAAGTTAGACGTCCAAAATTGTTCCAAATTGTTGTAACAAAATTGTAATAGAAATTCTGGTTCCATAATATATCAATGAAGATTTAAATTCCTACGTCCATAATAATTTCCGTAAGATGACATTCTTTTGGAAAACCATCTTCATGTTTATCACACCACCTAAAAACACACAACTCAAAATCCTTACTGCCAAAGAGCATGTTAATTATAACAATTGGAAAATCAGACAATGGCCACACACATGCATAATGATGTCATGATAAATCTGTTGAGCTAATCACCATTAACAGGTTCGTATAAAACTCATTCACAATAGATGCAATAAATTGACTAATAACACTTCTAAATAGGTAAGATTTCATCAACACATCTACCACACGACAACTTATAAATTGTTCTAATTGAACCATTCCTTCACATACAAACTTTCTACTAGTTATGATAAAAGATAAATTTGATTCTATGCAATATAAAAATCAGTGAGAGTTAGTGTTTGAAGCATCACAAAGAGAGTGTGAGAGTACATGTTTTCTCTCTTTTTTTTTTCTTTCTTGTGTAGCACAAGTTGATGAGTTAGGTAGAATCGGTTCTGAAATAGGTTCGGTAAAATCTGTCACCGAGTGTCTTGAGTTTGCATTACTTGATGAAGGAGAACCTACATTGTCGGCCGATGCTTTTTCTTTATCAGAATCTGATAAAATGATGTCAGATAACTTTAGTAGGAGAAGAAATATGTTCACTACACATGTGAGTTAGAGTTGGCGAAATAGAAGTCATTATAATGTCTGTGTCAGAAAGCATGTTGTCAGTAGATTAAAACTGCTAACTGTGTCATAGGAAGACTCGACATTTGATCGTAGAAGGTTTTGAGTTCGCACCATTGTTGTCACAAAAAAAAAAAAAAAGACAAATAAAGTTAGGAAAAATACAAACAAAAATTTCCAATTTAATCTTGATTTGAAAATTTTTAATTAAACCCCCGACTTTTACTGAAAAATATTAGTGACAATTTATACATACAAACACTAAATTCAAATATACATTTCATCTATTTTATGGAGCAAAAGTACTTGCGTTCGAATTTTGATTATTCATGTATATTGAATTGAGAAAAAAATTAGAAATTTATGTTGACATGAATTATTGGCTTCTTGTAGTCCAAAAATTTCAATTTTTTTAGTCATTTTTTTTTCTAGATTTATGGATCTTATTGCAGATTGTTTAGAAATTTTAGTCAAAATTAGAATTTTAAACTCTTTCTCTTAGATACTACTCTTTTAAAATGCATTCTTTCTAGAAAGAGCAAGTCTAGCTAACCTTATTATTTTGATTTGAAATTCATTCATTAAACATGCATATGTGTGTGCAGTGATTCTGTGGTACAGAAATTTTTGTTGTTACTACTTTTTTTTTTTTTTCTCTATATCAAAAGTTAGTAGTTTTCATATTATCACAAAGGAAACCCTCTTTCATTGTAGATCATTCTCTACATATTTGTGATACATAAACTCAAATTACTTAAGGATAGTTTCACACAACAATGTAAAAATTAATTCCGAACCTAGGAAAAAAGTTATGGCTCAAACAAACATTTTTTTCAAAATTATATCAATCTAAAAATTTAATTCCGAATCATGAATTCAGTTATGAATGTGCATAAAAAATTTTCTCAAGATTTGTTTATTCTATGTCGTAGTACAAAATGTTCAATCTCAAATAATGACATTCACACATTAAATTGAAAATTCAAACTATGCAATACAATGATTCACCTAAAATAAGTTCTAGACAATGAGTCACGAGAACTATATGGAGCACACGCCTAAAATTTTGCTCAAAGAGACAAATCTGGTTGGACCAAAAGGTTTGATAAAAATATTTGGAAGTTGCGTCTCGATTTTAACATATTCTAATGTGGCAATTTTATTTTCAATCAAATCTCTAATAAAATAATGTCTAATATCAATATGTTTTGTCTTAAAATGTTATACAGAGTTCTTAGAAATATTTATTGCACTTCAATTATCACAATAATCAGTTAAGAGATCCTTACAATACTTTAATTCTCGAACATTTGTTTTAACCAAAATAATTAAACACAAAAACTTCCTACTGTAATGTATTCGACCTTAACAATAGATAGGAAAATTGAGTTTTGTTTCTTGTTGTATCAATAAACCAAATTATTTCAAAGAAAGAAACAATTGTTAGTTGTACTTTTACCTCATCCACATTACCTACCCAATCAGCATTACTAATGCCAACAAGATTAGAGTTAGTGTCTTTAGAATACCAAATAACATACTCAGTACTCCCATTTGCATAATGTATAATTCTTTTAACAACAAATAAATGTAACTATTTAGAATTTACTTGGTTTCTAGCACAAAGTTCTTCAAGAAAGCTAATGTCTGGACGACTCGTTGTCAGGTATAGCAAACTCTTAATCATGCTCTTAATCAAACTAAGATCAACACTAAAATCAACAGCATCTTTCAATAATTTTGCATTAGTTCTCATAGGTATTCTTATGTGTTTGGTAGTTTCCAAACCAAACTTCTTGATTAGGCTTTTAGCATACTTACTTTGAGAGATAAAAATTTCATCCGCAAGTTGTTTAACTTTCAAACTTATGAAATAAGTTAGTTTACCAACTAAGCTCATCTTAATTTCATTCTTTATCTAGACAATGAATTCATGTACTTTAGATATAAAAGTAAAACTAGAAATAATGTCATCCACATAAATTTGAGCAATAATAATTCCATAATTAAAATTATTAATGAACAAGGTTTTATCTACTCCCTCTCTCTTATATCCTTTGTCACTTAAAAGAAAACTAGTCAATCTCTCATATCATGTTCTAGATGCTTGTTTTAATTTATACAAAACTTTATTCTATTTAACACATAATCAAGAAAGTTTAGGTCTTCAAAACCTTTGAGTTATTCTACATAGGTTTCTTCATTTAAAATTTCATTCAAGAATGCACTCTTTAAGCCCATCTGAAATAATTTAAACACATGCAATAGCTAGAAGTAATCTAATTGATTCTAACCTAGGCATAAAAGCAAATGTCTCATCAAAATCAATTCTTTCAATTTGTATGCATCCTTGAGCAACTACCCTAACTTTATTTCTAAATATGTTACCAAATTCATTAGTTTTATTCTTACAAATCCATTGGTTTTAATAACATTAATGTGTGTTGGTCTAAGTACTACTGTCCACATATCATTCAAAATAAATTGTTCTAATTCTTTTTCCATAGCAATTACTTAATAATAGGCTGCAAACATTCATTACATTTATATGTAGCCCCCAATTAAACAAGGTAGTCTAGAATGTGGTTATTACATGATGTGTTATATGACAAACATAATTGATGATGTTAGAATGTTGATTGGCAATGTAAGTTATTTAATATTGTGCGATTTTATTATTCAAAGGAAAATTATTTATAACAATTGTTGTTAATAGTTTTTTAATATTGACGATATTCAAGTTGAATGAGCTACCTTTATGACAAAGAAGTTATGATGTTTTTCGAGTAATGCGATTTTAACTAAACAATTATTATTAGTTGTATGCATTTCTTTCTCTACTGAAATGGAATGGAATGTAATTGAAAGATTCGTTTAGTTAGTATTTACCAACTTTAATTAATTTTACAAATTAATTAAATTAACAAACTGTACAGCAATTACATATAAATGAGACAACCGATTTTAACATGGTTTGAATTTTCCAATCTTACATCCACGAGGCCATGTGTCGTGAGCCTACTTTCTCTTAGTCGAGATTTAAGTCCGTGTAGAACTTACTAGCACGATCAAACTAGCAAGTCAGCCTAAACATATTAATATGCAGCAAACTCAAGTGGGTTAGTTGTTTACAAAAGAAAGCCAAGAGTAGGAATAAGCAAATATTATAATGCAACACAACTCGAGGTTTTATTGATAAAATACTTACAAGTATACAAGCTATCAATGGCGTACAAGCATTGAATAAACAAGTGTCACTACATATCGAAATAATACAAACAAGCTTGAATCATTCATGCAAGCAGCACATTTTTATTTATCCAAGGGTGGAGGAATACATAACAATGCTCTCGAAATGCTGATGAACAAAGCCCTTTTGAGGTACCGAGCCATCCACCCCTAAAGAGAGTTTTAAGACATTACAGGTGTGGCAAGAAGAGACATAACCCATATCTCAGTTGTCACACCCCTGGAATCGTAAATAAACTTACAATTCCAAGTCATAATGGTGCCTTCCGATTTGCAGCCACGGGCTTACTAGCTGGCCCTGGACAAGCAAATACATAAAACCCTTACATCCTCCCCTACCTAATCTATCAGCGTCCTCGACGATGACGCTTTCTTGAAGTCTTCAATCTTTTGTTGAAACTACTTCAGTTCTTCAATTCTCTCTCAGCTGATCTCTTCTTCACCAAAGATCTTTCACTTTACAAG
>JAXCLQ010033530.1:0-24960 GCA_035584115.1 Cedrela odorata | reverse complement strand
ATATATATATATAAAGATATATGTATATTATACTTTTCCTTTCTCTCTCTCACACACATGCCCATCAATGAGCTTGACACTTGGATTATTTTTATTCAAATTGTTGAAAAGCAAGTCGGCAAGTGAGCAAGTGGATAAGTAGATTGCTTTTGTTCATTTAATAAAATTAGAGAAGGAAAGTCAGTTATAATAGTTTTGTAGGAAAATGCTCAAGTGTTGAGTATTAATAACAAGCATTGGGATGCTACATTATCACTAATCTATAATCCAAGTAAAAAAAAAAGAACCGACTCAAGCTTCTTCCTCTCCATTCTCTCTACATTCCAGTGAGTGCTAATCCTTGGAGACGGTTTGGTGAGATTTTGGTTTTGAACTAAAAACTAGTAGAGAGAAGAAAGAGGCTAAAGACAGAAAGCTGTAGTTTTGGCTTAGTGAAGCTAAAACTAATCCCATAACGAAATCAGAACCACCATCACCAACACCGTCGTGTGTGGACCTAAGGAGGATAGCGAAGGAGTTCATTTGCCATTCCGGTTTGCTAAGGAAAGAAGTAAGACTTCTTTACTTTTCATTTTTATGTTTATATTTGAAAAAGTTTTAAATGCCAAGACATACATGAGTACATATCTAGATCCAAAGGGAAGCCTTTCCGCATGTTCGTGTAATGAGCATGGCCTCCTTAGTGGTGGTCCGCGCTCAGAAACTGATCCCGTGCATCATGCTTCCACTGCGAACGCAAAACAGAGCATAGTTTTCTGCCTTGTTTCCTTCAGTCATATAGGTCCATGTTGAGCAATATTAATGCCATGACCAATCTTAAATATTTCAATTGCTTCAAAATATAGAGAACTGATATTGCACTGGGATTCTCTAGCATTTACTCTTTTCACAAGCCTTGTCTAACATGGACGTGTAGGTGTGAGAATATGGGTTCGCTCATAATAGGTATCAAATGAAAATATAATATAATTTAGATCAATATTAATAGGAATAGTTTAATAATTGTATCACAAATTAAAAATATTAATTCAAGACATACGATTATTAAATTTATTAAGTGTTCATTTGGGATTACAATCGAAATGTTATAAGCCTATTAGTTTATAATTTTTGACTAAATTTATGTTACGCCCTAAACTTGGATTCTATTTTTGACAATTGCCAAAAATTCTCATGATATATCCTAATATATTAATAGAGTTTATAAGACTTTACTTTTTATTGTAATTCATAAAAATTTGAAAACAGTTTATAAATTAATAACTCTTATTCACAGGGTTATTATCAAAGAATTGATTATCCATAATCAATCCATCCAAAACATATATCAAGTAAATAAAATATTATTATCTTAGGAATCATTTCCAGTCAAGTTTGAACATATATAAGTAATTATATAAAACATTTAGTCACAAATTCATTACAAAATTCAAATAACACTATATAGTGAAAAAAATACAAATGTGAGTCAAGAAAAATATACCTAGAGCACCAAAGGTTCTATATGGTTATCATTAGTTTGAAGAGTACTAAGGCGCTTAACATGAAAGGTAAAATAGGTGAAAGGTGAATATACGAATATACTCAGTTAGTAAATAAAATACACACATATATACGTATGTGTACACGCATTTTTAAAATTTAAAATTTAAGATTTACTTTAATAATATACTTAAAAGTATATATATATATATTCGTTTAATCAAAATAAACAAAAAATAGTTTATAAATCTGTATACAATTTTAAATAAATAATTCGAATTTTTAAATTTTTATTATTTGATAGAACTTATATTTGAGTGTACAATCTTAAAGTTGTAACAATATTTATATCACTTGTTAAATAATCATGTCATTTTAAATTAATCCAAACCTTTTAATTTCATGCCGTGATTGTGTCAAATTGATGGGACTTTTCACAAGTTGCCAACCTTAGTTACATAGACAATCTTTAGTAAATAGTAGTAGCAGTAGTAACAATAAAAATGGTAGGTTTATTTATACCCAAAATTTACTCAGTACACCTATGTGGCAAAATATCCACAATTTATTCGAATATCCTGGATAAGTTTAATATAAATAGTGTTACTCCTAGAGCCACCTACCAGGCATTAATTTGACCTGCAATTACCTTGTTATTCATGATGTAAAACATAAATAAACACGTTGCAGCAGAAAAATTAGAAAGAAAAATTATAATTACAGTAAAATGACTAGCAATTTACCTTTGTTAAAAAAAAATGAGTATAGAATTTGAAAATGAGTAGTTTTTGATGAGCAAACTATTATTACACATCTATTAAAATTAGAGATTATTTTATTTTTAAATTTTCATAAATTTTAAAATTATTATTTCAAATAAAGAAAATTTTAAATATGAAGAATATTTTTATGTGCACAAAGAAAAATTAAGATACTTTATATAAAGGGTTTAATTAAAGATTATTTTGACATTTACAAGGTTTAAAAAGTAAAAGTTGATTTTTAAAATTTATAAAATGGGTGTGCAAAATAAAAGGACGTTTATAGTATATTTTAGGATATAAATAAACTCATTTATAATAAAAATAATTGAAGAGAGATGTTTTGAGATAATTTGCAGTAGGGTTTTTTTCCTTTTTTGGTATGTTTGAATATATATATATATATATATTTTCTATTTTGGTATGTTTGAATATATTATATTGGACCAACACTTAAAAATTTATATAATGTGGAATCAATTTTAAACCCAACGAGATAGCATGACGATCTTCCAACTTACAAAAACAAAACGCTAGAGATTAGGTGCATGTTCCTTGAACTTTGACTATCTGAAATGAAGGAAAGATATATGTAAAAACATACAACAAATTACAATTTTTTTTCCTTTTTTTTTTTTAAAATTTTTTATTTAGTAAAGTAAGCCTCATTTTTACACTTAACATTTATCCATAAGTTACAAAATTACCCTTAATCATAATTAATGGATAAATATGTATTATGGAGAAAATGATAATTATGCAAAGTTGACTTAACGCTTAAGTAAATATAATTAAGTATAACATTGAAGGCTTAATTGTAATTATCTAATCATTACACATTTATAATTAGATCCTTTGATAATTCATATTATCAATTAGGCCATGTAATTTACATTAAATTACACAATAACGCTAAGTGAAGAAAATTCTTTTAATACTTTAAAGAATTATAAATATATATAACACTTATATTTATTTATTTTGGCCACTATATTATCTCGAAGGTGCTAGCCTTCTTATCAATAATATTTTTTTCTCTCTCGGATATTTCTTACCACTTATGGTTATTGGTGTGACCATGTAGGTTTATTGTGGAATAGCTATGAACTTATTCTGAACTTTTTCAGGTTTTGAACTATTTAAAAGTTCAATGACTATAGTTAATATCTAGTAATGTGTCATAACCCATATACAACAATAAAACAGTTGTAAATCATGTTTTGTGAATATAATGACTAAAAAGGTAGGTTTCCTAAAGTTTTGAATTTTTTTTTTCAGAATTTTTAAAAGAATAGGAGGTTTGAACGAAATCTTGAGTATCAAAATAAAAGGAATTGTTATTCTTTTCAGTGTGTATTCAACTCTCATTCTTTTCCTTTCTCAGAAACTTGTTTTCTCCATTTCTTTCTCAATCCTCGATCAAATCACTTCAAATTTGGGTCGATTGTCTTTCAAATTTTTATTGCCAAATGATTTATCGTCATTCTCATTTTGATTTAGTACCAATTTTGGACTAAAGAAGGCAAAGAGGAGCAAGGAAGAAAGCTAGGGTTGAAGTCAATTTGGGGGATTCTTCAAGTTCAAGAATTTCAAGCTCATCAAAGGATTTCTCTTTAGTGTTGGTAAGTATTACACTTATCTTTAAGTTTAAAGTAAATTTAGGTGTAAATTTTGAAATGGATTTTACTGTGCATAAATTAAAATTTCGATTTGTAACATTATGTTAAACTGAGCATTAGAATATGAATAAATTCCTTGAATAGTTGTGTTTGAAGTGTTGAAACTACATTTAAAGGTTTGAGTTAGTACATAAATGAATTAAAGTCAAAATTGGTTTGGATGATAAATTGGACCTTCTGATGGTTATCTTCAGTTTCTGGAAAATAGATACATTTTTAGGAAAATTATATTAGAGATAAAATTATTCTACACAGAAAACCCTTTCGAACGAGAACTTATAAGACTAAATCCGAGTTCATTTATCTTACCAAAAAGCCCCCGAAATATTCTAATTTTATTTCAGAATAACCGTGATCCAAGCTCAATGGCCGACCTGTGCTCAAGTCCGATCTGAGCTCAATGTCCAACCCCAGGTTCAATCTCTGAGCATAGCACAATGCTTCCGAGGCCGAGCTTAATACCCAAGCTAAGCACAATGCTTCAAGGCCGAGCTTAATACCTGAGTTGAACACAATACTCCTGAACCAAGCTGAATTGTGTGTCAAACTTCCAGAGATCACAACTTTAGATTTAGAGAGAGTTAGGGGACGTACAAGATATCAATAGAAAGCTCTTTTCGAGCTCTATAATTTGATATCCTATGCCAACCAAAATGGTGTTAAATTGAGGTGCAGAGTTGAACTGATTGTCTCTAATCCGAGACCAATGCTCCTAACCTGAGCTAAAATGATTCAAACTTCCAGAGATCACAACTTTAGATTTAGAGAGAGTTAGGGGACGTGCAAGGTATCAATAGAAAGCTCTTTCTGAGCTTTATAATTTGATATCCTATGTTGAGCACAATGGTACCAAACCAAGATGCTGAGCTGAACTGATTGTCCTTAATTCGAGACCAATGCTCTTGACCCTAGCTAAAATGAGTGTTAAACTTCTAGAGGTCATAACTTTGGATCCAGAAGAAGTTAGGGATGTAAAAGGTATTAATAGAAAGCTCTTTCCAAGATTTATAATTTGATGTCCTATTCTAAGCATAATGATGTCGAGCCAAGCTAATTGTCCATAATTCGAGATCAATACTCTTAAACTGAGCAAAATTAAGTGTCAAGCTTCTAGAGGTCATAACTTTGGATCCAGAAGGAACTAGGGGATGTACAAGGTATCAACGGAAAGCTCTTTGCGAGATCTATAACTTAATATTTGATGCTAAGCATAATGGTATTAAGTAAAGCTAATTATCCCCAATCCAAGACCAATGCTCATGAATCGAGTATAATTGAGTGTCAAAATTCTAGAGGTCATAACTTTGGATCCAGAAAAAGTTAGGAGACGTACAAGGTATAAATAGAAAGCTCTTTCTAAGATCTATAACTAAATGTCCTATACCAAGCACAATTATGCCGAGCCAAGCTGATTGTCTCGGATCCGAACAAAATGCTCCAGGACTGAGCAGAATTGAGTGTCAAACTTTTAGAGGTCATAACTTTGGATTCAGAAAGAGTCAGGAGATGTATAAAATATCAACAGAAAGCTCTTTATGAGTTTTATAACATGGATATTAAGGCTAACCTGATTAAGGTCATTCTTGAGGTTAAAAAATTCAAACAATTCATAAGTATATGTATATGACTAATACCTATCATCTCATACATGCATCAAATTAAGGGTTTATACAAGTGAATAGAATTGAATATTGATAGTATTTAACATATGTTATTTAGGCACCGAGAACCTGAGAGAAGGATTTAGTAGGCGTGAGGATTCGTAATGGGAGTGGTTTCCCTTCCATTATTTTGAGTAAATTTATGCATACATGAATATTATATTGATATATGTGTATTATACATATATATATATATATATATATGTATTTTTTGTGTGTTAATCAAGCAGGTTTATTGTTAAAAGGGATTTGAAATAAAATTATTTTATGTGAAGTGCATGATATTGGGTTGATTTGATTAATTGGTTTGCTTTTAATTGTTATGTTATATACTTACTGAAATGGTCAGGGAGGTCAGGATTTGATTAAATGTTTTAAAATCATTGATTTTAAATGATTTTATTTTAATGCATGGATATTGGTGATATGGTTAGTAAGACGAGATATTGATTTATGACCGGTGAGCTTGATGTATGTTGTTATTTGACTGTATATAGAGAAGTAGCCTATGGACGGACCTATTGAGATGCCACATAGGTGAGTGGAGCCGCAGTAGGAATGGTATAAGGGAGAATGTCCATGGCAAGCCCACTGTGTGACGAATGCATGAATGTGCGGTTATATAGATACTCTATGGAAAGTCCTAGAGGCTTAATAGAGTTATCTTGGATTTCACAGATATGACGAGAATAGTTGCTCGTGTCACCAAGCAACTACTCGGGGCCAACATTAATGAGACGGGCGGTATTTTATAATTCATGTTTTACTTTAATAAAGTAATTTTTTAAAACATGAGATATGATTTGCTATTTTATAAAGAATGCATTGCATATGGTTTTATGCATAAAAGACTCACTGATGGTTTCAACGTTACCTTGGCCAAGGTAGTAATCGAGGAAGTATGGCCAGCCTGGTATGGATATTTGAAACTGTTTACAGACCAATGAATTATTTTCTCATGACTTGATTTTATGAAAATATATATGTATTAGAGAGCATGATGTAAATGAAATCCCAATATCATAATTTGGATATGCTTGTGCATGTATGTATATATTTATGTACTTTATTTACTCACTGAGTATAGTTGTATACTCATTCCTCACTATTACAGCTTTCAAATTAAGTGTTCTAGTACTTGCCAAGCTAGTGGTAGCCATAGAGAGCCTTCAATGCTATAGGTAGGCTTATTTTGACTTATATATATACCTTAAGTCTACTGGATATGATTTACTAGATATGTCTACTTGGAATTTGTAATGTATTTGAAAACTAAATGTTTATGTAATTATCCATATATGTTCAAACCTGATTGGGGATGATTCTTAAGATTATAATGTTTTAAAATTGATTTTATATTGTGGATGAATTGATCATGGAGATCAATTGTTTGATATTAATGATTCCATGGAGGGAATATTTTATTATAAACTATTTTCAGATTTTGGATATTTACAAGGAAGCCTTACAGGCTCTCTTGATACATTCTAGGGTATAGAGTGTATTATGAGGGTCTGTGACGATTGTCACAGGAGGACCCCAGGTTCGGGGCGTGATAGTAGTACTTCATTGAACCTCATCCCAATTGTACGTACCGTGTGGCTAAAATTCTTTCATTGTCCAATCCTAATCAATTCAGAGCTCATGGTATATCAAAACCCTAAACTGATATAAATATGAACTATTGATCGATATGTGCTGAACTTGTCACAACGAAAGAGTTTGTGGTGACATTTAATCCACTATAGCTAGAGATTTACTTTTTAGCCATTTATCAATGTTCATTCAGGAACTTGAGTTCGGATCGAGTAAGCAAAAACTCTGATCCAATGTATATCGAGCTAACAAATCCATTCTTGATCATCATTCATTTCCATATGCAAATGAAACATGACTAATATGGTTTTAACATACAAGACTTGATTAGCCTCATACTTATATACCATATGAACCAAGTGTATCTACATCATATTTGACTATGATGTATCAGGCCAAAGGATTACATCGCATACTAGTATAATTATACAATAAATCATTGACTATATGCATTACCATATGATTTATCATTGTGCGGTCATGTTCGAAAAAATAGTTCTCTAACCATTTAATCCATATTAATGTCTTAATAACGCGACTTTCATGTTATCCACACTAATATCATCTAATGATATTCACCGGAGACATTCAATATAACTACTATGCGACATCGTTGCCCATTCAATATCACTTATGTAGGGAATGTCTTTAATAATATCATTTAATAATTAAATGAATTATTCAGACAATTCACAAATACACTTTAATTAAATGAATTATTCAGAAAATTCACAAATACACTTTATTTGTATGCATGACTAAATAAAAGAAACAACTTATATTTGTGAATAAAAAACTCTTTCTTTCATTAATAAATAATGTACATATACAAGACAAAATATCTCTAAAGCTGACAACATGAATGGTGTTGGTGTATTTGAGTCAAACTTTATCTACTATAGGTATAAAGCAGAAACGATACAGATACGCATGCAATAATTTATTTCATCTTAGTAAGTAAATTGAAAGTGAAAAATAATAAAACATATTTTATTGTTGAAGCTAAATATAATTTCATGTATGTATGCGAATATACATCAGGTAGGTTCCCAAGAAAGACTGGTGGGGTTACAATGGTTCCACTTAAAAATTAGACTGCTTAGGTAGTATAACCTTGATGGTAGAACCTTCCTTGACATGTACATAACCATATAAGTATGCTACTGACCAGTATAGATTAAGATAACAATTATCAAAGTCAAAAATTAATTAAACAGTAAAACATACCTTACTAGTTACCGATATTAGCTTCAAACAACAATTGTTTATTTCTATAAAACCTCTAGTAGAGGATGGTTTCTAGCTTATCCATTAGAAGTTCTACAATAGAGGGAATATGAATTCTTAAAAGTGGTAGAGAGGCTTCAGTAGTAATAACATTTTAGGACCAATTTTTTTTCAATGTTTAAAACTAAAACTCAATTGAGTTTATATAGTGTTAAAGACTGAATGATTTTCTAACACATGTCACAAAACTTTTCATTAATCAAAATATTGTAAAGCTTTGTCATCATATTCATTTACACATCATGCTTAACATTTACACATCATAGTTAATATTTACACATTATGCTTAATATTTACACATCATGCTTAATGTTTACACATCATGCTTAACATTTATATATCATGCTTAATGTTTACATGTTTGTCCCTTTAATAAACTATTATAACCATATCATAATTAATTCATTAATTATCTTTACCAACTCTTGATAAATGTTAATCAAGCCTCTAAAATTTTCACTCTAAGTTGTGTGACTTGCTAGGTTTATGTACATTTGTCATATAAAACTTCTTTATAAGT
Organism: Cedrela odorata; assembly: GCA_035584115.1. NCBI lineage: Eukaryota > Viridiplantae > Streptophyta > Magnoliopsida > Sapindales > Meliaceae > Cedrela > Cedrela odorata. Next base: position 15,974 of record JAXCLQ010033530.1, on the reverse strand, counting down.
CCATGAGTGTAATGACCTGAAATTTTCTATGGTAATTACCATAAGATATCGGTGACTAGAATGAAAATTTTTTTAAAGCTTAAGGGGCCAATATGCTAATTTATGATAAGTGGAGAGAGGATGTAAATTTGCTATAAAGGTGGGGCAATAATACAAAAATTAAGTTAATGGTCCAAAACTATTATCAAGCCTAAATCTAAGCCCACATTTAAGCACACATCCAAGCCCAATTCAATCCCATTTTGGTAGGAAATAAAGGCCAAAATCCAAGCCCAAATTTAAGTGAATATGAAAGCCCAATTCCAAGCCTAATAATGATGTAAATGGAAGGCCCATTTTCTAGATTTTTCTTCATTTATCTAGACAAATTAAGAGTTAAAAAGAAAAAGAAGAAACATAAGAAGAAAGGAAGAAACAGGTGAAGAAGGGAAGAAGAAAGAAAAGAGAAACCGAGAGGGATAAGGAAGGAGAAGAAAAGAAGAGAAAAGAGAAAGGGGAAGAAAGAAAGAAAGAAGAAAAGAAGAAAAGAAGAGAAGGGGAAGGAGATGCCGACTGGGAAAGAAGAAAAGGAAGAAGAAAAGAAGAAGAAGAGAAGAAAAGAGGAAGAGAGAAGGGAAGAAGAAGGAGAGGAAGAAGCTGGAGAAGAAAGGAAGAAGAAAAGAAGGAAAAGAAAAAGGAAAAGAAAAAGAGGAGAGGAAGTTTGGCTTCCGGAAAGGATGGTAAGTAAATGATTCATTTTTAATGATTTTCTAAAATTTTGGTTGTATTTTTGTGTTGGTTATGTGTTGAAATTGTGAGATATACGATTTGTTGGTTGTGGAAGAGTGTGGACAGTGCATGATTTACATATATGGTAGTGTTTTAACACTCAAATAATGTGAAATTAGGATATAATAATGTGTAGTTATGGTGGTTTAATTAGATGAAATTATAGGGTTGTAAATTGATAAGATTGGGTAGTGTTCTACTTGTTGGAAATTCTGACCCATGTTCAGTGTTATGCTTATAAAATGAATTTTAGATCTCTGATTAATAAACCATAAAATTATATGGAAACTAGACACAATAATTATCAACATAGTTAAAATAATTTTTCATGTAAGTATGAGTTTTAAAAATTTTTCGTAAACTTGCTGCCATGTTATGAATTTTGATTGTCAAAAATTTTGGGTAGTGTACAGAAATTCGAAAATAGAATAGTGTTCTAGACCTTCGATGTTAGAATCGTAAAATTTTATGAAAACTAGATATTTAAAGAAATATAAATATGATAATGATCAATTGGATTATATATGAGTTCTTTTAAATTCATGACTCAAAACATAGATTTTGGTAATGAGTTTTGATACACATTCATGGAAGTTGTAAAATAGTTTGGTTTATGTTTTCAAAGCATAATGAAGAATTTTTTCTTTTTTCGTTAAAAACATGAGTTGGTTTGATCTGTAGAGGTGTCTCTTGGGAGACGGTGATATGCAATGCCCCTGGATTTTTCCTGTCTTAGATGATACATTTCTGAAAGCAGTGACAGTGACTTGGGGGATGACGATATATAATGCCCCAAGGTACTAAAGATCACAGAGATATATTTAGGGGGACGACGAAACGTAATGTCGCTAAATACCAGAGTTTTTAGAAACTGTTTTATGACCGTATAGTTTTCAAAGTGATTTTATTACAACAAAGTTTGAACATGATGTAAATTTTAGCCTCGAACTGAACTTATTTATAGAATAAGTTATTTTTTTTTGATATTGATGATTTCTCATATATATATATATATATATATATCCATTCACCAAGTCCTAAAGGACTCACCCCCTCACTTTTTTAGTTTTGCAGATTAGACGTTTAGTTAGAGAGGAAGATGTTTTGGTACAGTGGAGATACGGACAGAGAAAATAATGTACACTACAGTCACTAGGGCATATGGGTCAATCATATAGAGAGAGTTCTATGCATTACAGATAGAATTAAGGTTTGAAGTTTGGCATTAATTTTAGTATGATTTATATTATGTCAGATATTGTAAAATATTAATGTATTATTTCTGTTTCACGATTGGGCATATTGCCCTTAGGCAATACATGCATTGTGTTTTATGTTGTGATGAGTTTATAAGAACTGTGTATGCATTTGGATAGAAAGAGAGAGAGGCTTAGGGTGATAGGAGATTCTATCAACTTCACTAGCACATGTAATGTATTTTGATAGATTTAAATGGTTTATCTCAATGAACCATAAGCTTAGAGAAGTTTATACATATATGTTAGTGAGTGCTCATTGAAGAATGGGTTCACTGAATTGAGTCACCAAAGACTGTCAATAGAAGCTCTTTCTGAATTGAGTAGGCATATGTCGTCCTTTGACTTAAGATGCCATAGTAATCTTATGTTGTATCCTTTATTCTTAGATGTCATACATGTCATATATATATATATATATAGTTTACCGGTTTGGCGCAATACAAGTTTATCGCAAGCATAAGATGTGCCATGTATAATAAAGTGCGCCTAGAATAAATTAAAATTTTATTTAATAGATATTCAAATTATATTAATATTTTATTAGGTGGCAAGTTTAGGTACAATACATTTGTTTATTTATTAGATAGACATATTGTCTAAGATACTGACGAAGAATCATTTATTGTAGATCGACAACTTGGATGTCCAATGTCAACACCTTGAATTGGATAGCTTAGAGCGTAATGGGTGAGTAGATGAACATATTTTTTAAAGTTTTAAATGAGATGACTCTACTGTTTAATGATTTTACGAATGTTTTAAAAATTGATGTGAATGTATGTTTTATCTTTTGAAGCATCATTATGAATTGAATATAATGAATGATATATATATGGTAATGATTTGAAGTTGAATGGACATAAACCGACATTACTGGCATGGAATTTGTTGGCAGTGAGTGTTGATGGTTAGGGCAGCATATATGTGTCTATATAATAGAGTTATGGTTGTGTTTTTTTGCTAGGAAATTGTGAGTTTAAGGTGTATTTATGTGTTTTGTGGTGGTTGGGTGGTATTTGAATGAGAGGCATTATGTGTATGTAAATTGTAAGTGAGAAAGTGTTGGTTGCATTTATGTGCAGTGTTACGAAAACTGGAGCGTAACCATGCAAAAAGAAGGCTATGATCGTACGCTCAAATATGTATGTTTTGGGGTCAAAAAATGAAGAAATTGAGTATTATAAGTCATGAGTTTAATCGCTAGTTGTGTTAAAAACATAGAGTCGAAATTGGTTGTAGACCAAATTTTATAAGTTGCTGGAAACTCCGAGCAGAGCTCGGTAAAATGAAAACTGAGCGAGATATGGACCTCGGATTAACGGCCGTAAAATTCTGTATAGACTTGAAGTTTGAAGTTTGAAGTTTGCTGCCTGATTACCATGTGCACCTTGTTCAATTTTTGCATCGAGTGTCCAAAATTATTTATAAGTTGAACATACAAATTTGGAATTTAAATCTGTAAAAAGACACAAAAAGTAGACTTATAATAGAATATATTATCAAAAAGCGAGGTCAAGATAGGTTGCCGGTTTGGCACAACACAAGTTTATTGCAAGCATAAGATGTGCCCTATATAATAAAGTGTCCCTATAATAAATTAAAATTTTATTTAGTAGATATTCAAATTATATTAATATTTTATTAGGTGGCAAGTTCAGGTACAATATATTTGTTTGTCTATTAGATAGACATATTGTCTAAGATACTGACAAAGAATCGTTTGTTGTAGATCGACAACTCCGACATCCGACGTCAATACCTTGAATCAGATAGCTTAGAGCGTAATGGGTGAGTAGATGGACATATTTTTCAAAGTTTTAAATGAGATGACTCTAATGTTTAATGATTTTATGAATGTTTAAAAAATTAATGTGAATGTATGTTTGGTCTTTTGAAGCATCATTTACGCAAAGTGTTTGAATTATGAATGGTTTGAAATTCGTTTTGAATGGTTACTTTATTTTATGTTTTTCAAAGGTACTGTTTGGACAAAATATTAGGAATATAAATATTTTAGAGAACTATTTTGAATTGTTTAACTGTTTTATGAACTTAGAATTTCAAATGCATTATATATATGAAATGAATATGTATGGAGTAAGAATAATTTTGAAAAATATGTTTAGATATTTATAAACTGTTTTGTAGATGGATTGTAGTAAAATAAATCAATTTGTGTTGATATGCAATGTATATATGATCAAATTTGTTATATGAATTTTATGATTTGGAATATTGTAAAGTGCTCAGTGTAGCGCATCTGTACAGATGTTCTGCCCTTATTAGGGAGAGGTGTAAGGGAGAAGATACAAACTTTCGGACATGATGGGTAAGTTTCCCAAAGAGGTTCGATTTTTGATTGGTGGGCAAGGAGTCCCAATGGGTTGTAGCGGTCGGGCCAGTGTGGTAGACAGGGTTGTTACATGATTACTGGATAAGTTAATGTCTTGGATCGTACCTCTTATCGAAGCTAACACTAAAGAGTGGGCTTAATAATTTTTTTTATATACTGGTAAAAAATAACTCGTTAGTCGGTCTTAAGTTGTTAACTGGAGGTACACTGGGGGATATCTCAGTGGATAATTTATTGGCAAGCCTAGTTTCTTTTATTTGATTATCCACAGATTTAAAATACAAAATTGGTTTCCACTTCAGGTATTGATTATGAGAGCATGAGTTGAAAATTTATGTGAAATGTTATATTTGATTTAAACATGATACTTTTACTTATTTGACTTGAGTGGATGATTTACGTTTATGCTGTGAAATGAGATATTTTAAATGTTATACTCTTACTCTTTTATTATTTTTAGTTTACAATTATACATCTATTCACTAAGTTTTATACTTATGCTTTATTTTTTTTAAAAATTATTTTCAGATTAGGCTAATTGCGATGAAGTTGCTAGTCTACTCCTTAGCCTTAGATTTCGAGGATTGTAGTGTGTTGGAGACTCTGTTAGGTATACAGTGACATCCATTGATGTGTATATATATTTTTAGAAAGGATCCATAAACTTTGTATAATTATTGGAATGTTAAAAATGTTACAGTTATAAATAGAGTGTGTGTATATGTATATATGTATATGATGTCATGAAAATTTATTTATATGGAGGTAGTACTGGAAATGTAAAAGTCTTACACATTCGCGGGGAATACTAGTGTAAGGTATGCCTTGCGAGTGTGTGGCGGTTGTTGCGTACTCAGATTTACAGATCGGAGTATGACAATTTTAGTGATATCAGAGTTAAGGTTTAAGGTTTGTAAACTCTAAGTGATTAAATAATCATTGATAGTATGATTTAAAATTCTATAGATTTTAAGTGATGATAAAATAATTAAAGTCATGATTTGAGGTTTGTAAATATTATGAATGACGAATTAGGATTACATAGATATAATTATAACAATGAAAGAGGATGTTTAGACTAGTACATATGAAGAAAGGATTGATATATTTAGGAAAGAAATTGATTCTTTGAACTCTATGTACCGATCTTGTTTGACTTTAAACACATAATAAATTTTATGGGTATTAGAGATAAGTTTTAAATAATAAAGGAATTTTCTAGATCCCTTAGGATGAGTCATAATTGGATTATAACGATGTTAAACTCTGTTCATTAAACATAAGGGTAAAGTGGTCATTTGTATGACATTCATTTCACACATACATGGTAATAGTTAGTTGACATATTAATGAGGCTTATGTAATTTAAGTTAGCTCACGGTATGAGAATTTAATGAATTAAACGAGTTGAATTTAACATGTATTTGGATTCTATATGTTGCCCTACGCTGAAGCAATCGGCGATTTCGCTAGCCATTTAGCGAGTGAGGTCAGGGGCAGCGCCCTTGGGGGGATCGGGGGAGGAGCCCCGAAAGGTAAATGAACTTAGTGTTAAGGAATGAAAAGAAAAAGGTCAAAACCTATTATGAGCATAAAGAGATCGATATTGATGAAGGGATCGATACCTTCGATGAAAGGTATCGATACCTTGCAAGTCAGAGAGTTGGGAAGAAATTACAAACTGACCAGATCGATACCTATGGAGAAAGGTATCGATATAAGGCAAAACAAAGAGTTCAAAAATAATTACGAGATGGACTAGATCGATACCTTTATCAAAGGTATCGATATATGGTCAAACAGAGAGTTCAAAATTAATTACAAGTTGGACTACATCTATACCTTTATCAAAGGTATTGATATATGGCAAAACAAAGAGTTAGAAAATATTTACATGTTGAACCAGATCGATACCTTCAATAAAGATATCGATACATTGAAAAGAAGAGATCGATACATAAAAGTAAATGTATCGATACTCAAGATTGAATGAAAACTCCATAATTGAATTCTTAAGGAACGGATTGATACTTGGACTAAAGGTATCGATACTTATCCCAAAAGTATCGATACTCAGACCAAAAATATCGATACATGATGCTGATTTGAGTTAAATTCAATGGCCAATTAGGTCTTTTCGCCCACATCTATAAATACCCATGAGAGGGATTAACTCCCCAGTATCTTTTTCACTCGTTTTCACACTGTCTCTCTAAAATACCTCTCTCTTTCTTTTTCTTTATGATTTCTTCATACCTTTTGGCAAATCCCTTAGCATTTTTCAAATTTGGTTGCTAAGTGATTAACGATCCTTCCTTCATTACTTTGGTATTGATATTGGATTAGAAAATAGTGAAGAAGAAAACTAGGGTTCGAAGATAAATTGGGGCTTTTGCGTTCACACAACAATGTGAGGTTTTTACGGACTCCAACAGGCTAGAGGTAAGCCTATTAACTCATTTTAGGCTTAATTTTAAGATTTGATAACAAATTGAAATCTTAGGATTCATTGTTCATGTAAGATTTATTTGGATTTCGTATAGGAAATGAAGATTCATGTTGATTTGGGGATAATTGATAGTATATGATGATGATATATATGCTAAATATTGTTTTGGAATGAGTAATCCGTTTTAGACGAAAATGCGAAATAGAAATATTTATCGCCATGGGATTTCATTGTTGGAAATCGATTAAATGACATTAAGTAGTAAGCCTCATGGTGTGATATGTGTCAACTAAAAGAATTAAGACATATTTTCCACGAGCATTGCATTTAATGAATAAACGTTAAGTTATTTGAAATCATAGAATATATATATATATATATATATGCATGTGTGGTGTAAAGTTCTTAAAACCCGTGTGAAGGACCAACTGGACGTGAGGATTAGTAATGGGAGTGGTTACCCTCCCTTTTATTGTGAGTAAATTTATACATGCATAATTATGTAAATAGATTGCTTGTGATATTTATATGTGCGCACGTGTGTTAAATTGTTTAAAATGAAAATACTCACTGTTGTTTTATATTGATATTGGGTTGTTTTATATTATAATCTGCGGTGAAATGTTTTATTTGATATACATGCATATAATAGCCGGGGAGGCCGAATTTAGTTTATATGTTTTGTGAACAATGTTTGAAAATGTTACGGCCTAGGGAGGCCGGGTTGTGATTTATATGAATACAAATCATGATTTGAAAATGAAATATTTTTAAATGCATGTATATTGGTGATGTGAGGCTGTTAAGGCCGGTTATTAGTATATGACCAGTGAGCCAAGTTATTTTTTGTATATACAAGGTTGTAACTTATAAATGGACCTATGAGAGGTCGTGTAGGTTATTGGTGCCGTAGTGGAGCTGTATAAGGGAGGATAAGTCATGGTAAGCCCATTGTGTGCCAATGCACGGTTATATAGAGACCCTATGGAAAGTCCTGACGGCTTTATAGAGATCTCATGAATTTGATGGATATTGAAGATAGTCACTTCATCACCAAGTGACTACTTGGGGCCAACATCAATAAGACGGGCTAGATGTTTTCAAATATACATGTTTTACAAGGAAATGAATAATTTTGTAAAACATGACAAATGATTTCTGATTTATAAAATGTATTCAATATGGTTTTATGCATAATAGACTTATTGATGGATTTTAATGTTACCTCAGCCAAGGTAGTGGTCCAGAAAGTATGACCAGCTCGGTTTGGTTGTTTTAGGTGAAAGCAGGCTATCTTTACATTGTTTACATTTATTTCTTAAATATGAAATGAATATTTATGTATTTGAGTATATGTGAAGAATAAATCCCAATATCATGAATTGGAAATGTGTGTGCATGTATGTATATTTATGTATGTATATGTTTACTCATTGAGTATAGTTGTATACTCACTTATCACAATTACAGCTTTCAGGTTAGGAGCGTTAGTTTTAACAGGGCTTGTGGTCACGATAGAGAGCTTACGATGCTCTTGGTAGGTCTTCTCGTCTTGACTCACATGTTTTTGTCTTGAGTTCATTGGATATGTATTTTTGGATATATATATATATATATGTATGTATTTACCTAAGATATTGGTTTATTTTGGATTTTGAGAAGAAATTGTAAACTTGTTGATTATGATCAAACTTAATATTTTGTTCAACCCATATGCAATGTTTTAAATTGATAATTTTATTAATTATGCATGTTATAGATAAATTGATCACGGATATCAATTCTTTGATGTTGATAATCCCATAGATGAGAATTCGAATTATAAACTATTTTCAGGTTTTTTAGGTAATTGATTTGATAGCCTTACAAGCTCTTATGGTACATTATAGATATAGAGAGTGTATCATGAGGGTCTATGGCGATTGTAATAGGTGAACCCCAGAATCGGGGCATGACAAATGATTTGCAATGTCTATGTATTGTAGGATATATATAGAATGCTGCCATGAAGAGGATGTAGACTACCTCTTACCACTAGGAATCATGAGGTAGTGACCTCTCATATTCTTCAGCCAACATGGTCTGAAGTTACTACTGCCCCATTCGGTATTATAGCCAGGCCAAATGCCCAAATTCCTCATAATATTAATATTAGTCTTCATATGTTCCAACTTTTTATTAATCTTTTGAGTACTAGGGTTGCTCAGCCTCAGTCACTTCCTCTAGCCCCAACCCGACCAACAGTGGAGTTGTTAAAGGTAATAAACGAAGTTAGACAACTGAAGTGCGGATCATTTTCTAGAACAGTGGATGCCTTAGTGGATAAGAATTGGATACGAAATGTTGAAGAGAATTTTGAGGATATGGAGATTGATGATGCGACGAAATTAAAGGTGGTAGTATGATTACTAGAAGAGAATGCACGTAGGTGGTGGAATAACATTCGAGACAAGTTTACCTCAGCATTAACTTGGTATGACTTTCAGCAGAAAATTAATAAACAATACTATACTCGCTCTTACAGAAAGCTAAGAAATTAATTAAAGAAAGGAAAAAGTCTAGGGAAGATTGTAGAAAAAGAAAAGGGGTTAATTTTTTTCAAAGACAATCATCAAAAAGGAGAAAGAGTTTAGGAATGACTAATACAACCCCAGCGTCATCTTGTACAGGCCAAATTCCATCGTAGAGTTTGACACCTAGATAAGTAGGGTTAATAGGTAACTCAGATGTAAGGGGCCAATTTACTCCACGAATAGAAAGGCGGCAATGTCCTAGATGTCAGAGATATCACAATAGACCATGCAGAAAATAGAGACGATGTTTCCAATGTGGTCAAATCGGTCATGTTCAGAAATTTTGTCCAAATAATCCAGTGTCTACACCAGCAGCTCAGTCTCTACCTATTAGAATATTATTGTTGCTAGATATGCATCAGATTGATGAGTGGTTGAAAGCATATAACACTTTTTGTCATACATCAAATGTTAACTTAGGAAAGAAAATACGTGGCTATCTTCTCGATCATTCTTATTGGTATAAAGCACTTTATAGAAGAAAATACCAAGTTTCCCTATGCTAGAACAAAGTAGGTGAACAAAAGTTGCATAATGATAAGCTAATTGAGGTTACCATTGAGAAAATAAATATGGTACAGAAAAGATTAAAGGTAGCATAAGATAAACAAAGAAGTTATGCGGATAATTGAAAAAGGAGTTTGGAAATTAAAATGGGAGGTTAAGTATTTTTTTTAAAGGTTGCTCCTTGGAAAGGTATTGTTAAACTACAAAGATTAAATAAAATTGAACCCAAAGTACATTGGACTTTTAAGACCTCGGAAAGAATTGGAGTTGTGGCATATTATCTAGAATTGCCCCCAGAATTGGGTTAAGTTCATAATGTATTCTATGTCTGATTACTCCGGAAGTACATTCCTGAATCATTTAACACTATTGAAACTCCACCAGTTTAACTCCGCAAAAATATATATGTTGAAATGTAGCCAGTGGAGATATGGGATCGAAAGGAGAAGGTGTTGAGAAATAAAATTATACCAATGGTTTAGGGTCATAAAGAAACAATAATATATAGGGAGTTACAAGGGAAATAGAAGCCTTCAATTATTTCGTAGCACAAATAAGTTTCTAATCCTATAAATTTTGAGGTCAATTTTTTTTAGAGGGGTAGAATTGTAGAACCTACAAATTTTGATATAACTTAAATTTATTCAATTTCGGCATTAGTGACGAATACTGACATGTTAGGTTTCGAGTAGGGATGACAATTTTGCCCGCTAACCCGCTACTACCCAATCTTTATGGGACGGGTTTGGTATGCCTCTTAGTGGGTTTGGGACGAATTTTATAAATAAATTTAAAACTCGCAATATCCATAGATATTTTTATTTGCATCTATTTGCATCTATTTATTTATTATACTATCCCATTACCAATCATTTTTTAAAATATTTTTATTCTACAACAATCATTCTATACAATACTTATTTATTTATTTATTTCTTCTAATTATTAAATTATATATATATATATATAAATTTTTAAATTAAATTATTTAACTTAAGTTGGAGATATAAATTTTGAGCTATTAATATATGATATTTAAGGGTAGATAAAAAATAATGAGTTGATAGCATTAAATACAGTTTATTAACTTTTAATTTCATATTTGTATAAATCAACATTCCAAAATTAATATCATTTTTTAATTCAAAATTTTAAGTTAATAAAACTCCAATATATATATATATATATATGTATATATATATATATATAAATATGTATATACACGCACATTTATAAGGTTCATTTAACTTAAATTATATTACGTGATGAATCATTCAATTAGAGAAGTAAGAGAAAGTAATAATTTGATGATAAATAAAAAAGGTAAAGACATAAATAAATGAGAGAAAAAAAATGAGGTGAGAGAATCTTTCTTAACTTTTTATTTTTTTATTTATCATTACTAATTCATAAATTTCTATAACTTTATATAAGTGATGTATTTTATTTTGAATTAATGCCGAAAATCTTATTAAAAATCCGTGGATATCCGCATGGATTTGGTAAATGTTAAATACTCATTTAAGTGGGTTTGATATGGGTATGATATTAAATTTTTTTTGTCGATGTGGATGTGAGTTTAGAGATATCTGTCCCAAATCCGATCTGCTACCATCTTTAGTTTCAAGGGAACTTGTTTAAGTTATGTATGTATAATTAAGGCAGAACTTAGGCATAAAATGCCATATATATATATATATATAGAGATCTAAGTATGTGATTTTATTTTTCTTTTATTTTCAAGATAATTATAAATAATATAAGGATTAGATTGAATAGATTTTAAAACTCAAAGGGTTAACATGCGAAATCACCATAATTTATGGAAAAATATAAATAGTGAAAGATGTGGGGGCATACTAAAATATTTATATTAAGGCCTAATAATATTACTAAGTCAAGCCCAAAATTTTACTAAGTGGAGTCTAAGATGACTAAGCAAACTTAAGTTCAATTTATATAAATGTTAAGCCCAAATTATTGAAATTCAAAAACAAAAGCCCAAGCCTAAATTTGCTGTATTTAGTCTCCATAATTCTAGAGTTTTCTATATTTATTTAGAGAAATGTTAAGTAAAATACAGAAAACAAAAAACAAAAGAAAGAAACAAGGGAAGCATGCTAAAAACATGAAGTAAGAAAGAATGGAAGGAAAAACCGTGAGCTGAGCAAGGGGAGTAGGAAAACCGTGTAAGCTAAGTGAGGGAAAGGAAGAAGGTGGCCGAAAAAGAGAAGAGAGGGTGAGGAAGAGGTGGTGGTTGAGCAAGGAAGAAAGGGAGAAGAAGTGAAGGTGGTTGAGAAGGAAAGGAAAAGGAGAAAGAGAAAAGAGAGAGGAGAAGGCTTGGGGTTTTAGCAAATAGGTTAGTGTTTAAGTGATTGTTAATGATTTTAAATTCTTGATTTTTGTTTTGTGTTTATTATATGCCGAGAATTTTGAAATAAATGATTTATGGATTGAATGCAATGAATGATATATATATATATATGGTAATGATTTGAAGTTGAATGAAGTGGAATGGGCATAAACCAACATTGGTGGTGTGGAATTTGTCGGTAGTGAGTGTTGATGGTTAAGGCAACATATATATGTCTATATAATAGAGTTATGGTTGTGTTTTGTTGCTGGGAAATTGTGAGTTTAAGGTGTATTTATGTGTTTTGTGGTGGTTGGGTGTTATTTGAATGAGAGACACTATGTGTATGTAAATTATAGGTGAGAAAGTGTTTGTTGCATTTATGTGCGGTGTTGCAAAAATTGAAGCATAACCATGCGAAAAGTGGGCTGTGATTGTACACTTAAATATGTGTGTTTCGGGGTTGAAAAACATGAAGAAATTGAGCATTATAAGTTATGAGTTTAATGGCTGGTTGTGTTAAAATATAGGGTCAAATTGGTTGTAGACCGAATTTTCTCGGTTGTTAGAAACCCCAAGGAGGGCTTGGTAAAATGAAAACTGAGCAAGTTACGGACCTCAGATTAAAAAATCGTTAAACGTTAAATTCTATGTAAACTAGACACCTATGAGCATAACATATCCAAAAATTAGGTCAATCCAAGTCAGAATGAGTTTTCCATGAAAATTTGAAGTATGCTATCTGTTACCACGTTCACCCTATTATGTTTTTGCTTTGAGTATCGAAAATTGCTTAAAAGTTGAACATGCGAGTTTGAAATTTGAATCCATAAAAAGTTACAGAAATTAGACTCATAATAGAATATGTTATCAAAAAGTGAGGTCAAGATAAGTTGCCTGTATAATAAAGTGTCCCTAGAATAAATTCATATTTTATTTAGTAGATATTTAAATTATATTAATGTTTTACTAGGTAGCAAGTTTAGGTACAATACATTTGTTTATTTAGTAGATAGACATTTTGCCTAAGATACTGACGAAGAATCATTTATTATAGATTGACAACTTGGACATTCGACGCCAACACCTTGAATCGGATAGCTTAGAGCGTAACGGGTGAGTAGATGGACATATTTTTTAAAGTTTTAAATGAGATGATTCAAACATTTAATGATTTTACGAATGTTTTAAAAATTGATGTAAATGTATGTTTTATCTTTTGAAACATCATTAATGCAAAGTGTTTGAATCATGAATGATTTGAAATTCATTTTGAATGGTTACTTTATTTTATGTTTTTCTAAGGTACTATTTGGACAAAATATTAGGACTATCAATATTTTTGAGAACTGTTTTGAATTGTTTAACTGTTCTATGAACTTGGAATTTCAAATGCATTATATGTATGAAATGAATATGTAAGGATGTCACGACCAAAATTTATGAAGTAATTATCGTAAAATCATGAAGACTCGGATAAATTTTTTTGAATATAATAGATAAATAATTATAAAAGTAAACTAATAATATCGAATATTACAATGTCAATTTGAGTTTAGGAAAAAAAGTGAAAATTAAGTTAAAAAAAAAAGGATGAACAGTAACTGGGTGAATAGTAATTGGTGAACAATGACTCGTCCATACCCATTTTACTTAAATGACCCATTTGTTTTATTTTATTTTCCTTTAAGTGGTTTTCATTTCTTGTCTTTAGTATTTAACTCAACAAAAATTTGAGAAAGAAAGACCAAAACTGTGAAGAGTAAAATTGGAGGAGGAAAGGAGTATTCGGTCGAAAATAGAAAAATGAGAAGAAACCCATGAGATTTGGCCGAGTGAATAGGGAAAATCAAAAGGGAATTACAGAAAAGAGGAAAAGATGTGAAGAAACAATGGAGAAGAGAAGTGGATTTCGGCATGAAATGGGGAAGAAAAATAGAGAGGAACAGGGGTAAACTGAGTAAGTGTTTCATTTTCTCTACATTGCTTCACTTTGATTTTTAAACCATTTACTTAACAAAACAAAAAATGAAGACGAAATTGACAAAGAGAGAAGAGTGCACAACCCTTTAGAGACTAAAAATGGGTAGAAATGGGTTTTGTCCATGAAATGAGAAGGCATCGAGTGATGGGTCTTTTGATTTGGTTGTTGATTGTGTTATTTGTAAATTTGGTTGATGAATCTAGTCTTTTAGGTTGTTGAGAAAATGATTAAAAGAGAAAAATCAAGCTTGGCTGCAAAAGTGAAAATGGAACGCCACATGCACGATGAAATATCGAAATGAGTTGCGAAAATGCGAATGGAGGAGAAAAATGAATTTTTGGAATTTTAGAAACAAGGTAAGTAGTGTTGTGTTAATTTGGTGATTTAACCATAAATGTGGTTTATGTGTTGGTTGTGTGTGTAATGATATATATTGTATAATTTGTTAATGATAAAATGGTTAAAAATACATGAGTTGGTGAATGTAGGATTTTGAATGTGGTAACTAGTGTTTGTGCATTAATTATGTTGTATTGTGTAATCTGTGGGGGCCGAAATGATTGAACATATATGGGTTGAAATTGTGATAGTGTGCTGTGTGGAAAGAGTGTTATTGTTGTGGAAAATACATGTGAGAAGATTGAACGGAACAGTGAGCTCGAGCATGCTCTGTTTCCGTGACCAGCGGAAGCTTGACGTGAGAAATTAACTTCTGGGTGTGCAACCGCTGCAGGGGAGCCATGGCCATCTTCATGGACCTGTGGAATAGGCTCCCAACTGATCTGGACATGCACACATGCATGTTTTGGCTTTCAAAATGAATGCTTTGTTCAAAAATTCAAAAACAAAGAAGAGATGTCTCACTTTTGGCTTTGCAATCTGGGACAACAACAAGCTTGCTTCCTCAGGTGGTCTACTCGTCGGAGTGATGAAGCCGATTCCGGCTTGTTTGGGATCTGCAAGCTTTGGTTTGAGCTTCAACAAGCTCACCAAGCTTTCTCTCTTTACGATTCCTCTTCTCTCTCTTCTGTTCTTGCTCCAGTTCATAACCTAAGCTTGCTTCTCTTTTCTGTCTTTGCTTTGGTTCACAACCAAGCACTTCTAAGCTTGCTTCACCAAGCAATCTCATGGTTGAAGAAGAATAAGCTTTTGTTTTTTGTATTTTTTTTTACAAAAACAGAGAAGAAGAAAGGCAAAGAAGTATGTTTCAAATAGCATAACATATTCTGTATATATATAAGCTTAACACTTAAGCTTTGTGTTTATCAAATCCCATTTAGATAAACATCCACCGACTCTACCTAAACTAGTTAACCCACTTGCATTTCCAAATCATCAAAATGAATTCAATGCAAAACGTGAGTCATGGTTAATGTCGGTTGTGTACATTGATTATTCTTAATCAAATGCATGCATTTCAATAATACACATAGACATTAATACATTAATATATTCATACATTATTAATATATTATATATACATTAATCAAATTAATATATATATACTTATATTAAAGAGAGAGAGACAATTACATATATATATATATACACATTACTTTAATATATATATATATATATATTTATATACACATTTATTAATAAATATCTTACATATATACATATATATATATCATTACTTTAACAATATATGTATCAATAATACATTTTAGATATTTATTATTATATTAATATAATTAATATTTATATTTTATGATTACTTTAATCATA